>JAAAKL020010152.1:0-14573 GCA_010016065.2 Carybdea cf. marsupialis auct. non (Linnaeus, 1758)
GCACAAATCAGGGTCCAACTGTTTTATGTAGACAGCCTCCAATGTTCTAAGGTGTAGGCTGGACCTGGCACGTGACATGACCGAAAACCAAGAATCATTATAATCTTCGGCACAAGAACTGTTCTTCTCTACCTCTCAACAGTTCTTGTGCCTTTAACACTATATTTTGTTCGGAGAGATTTTAGAGAAAGGTGGAAATGTGACCACCGGGATTCAAACCTGGGACCCATGCACTCACTATGTGCTGCTCTCCCAACTGAACTATCTTGACCTGGTGATAACATAGTTCACTTTTCTATAGTCGCCACATTAGCTACTGAATCTCCAACGGTGGACATCACATCCAGCTCTACATAACTTTGGACACAAGCCTCTCAGTGCCATGTGACTTACCCCTAAAAGGCCGGCATCCAGCCCATCATGCTGTCCACGGCCCTTTGAAATTTAAAAAGTGTTATATGGTCTGTACTGTGGATGCCAACACTCACTAAATATTATCACTGATCACAATACTATAATATTGAGAAAGGATCTGATGCTAGTTGGAGAGGGTGTTAACAAACATACGGTACTGAAGAGGGGTGAAGTTCGTGTGACTCAGGGCAGAGCCCTATTATCCTATATGTTATGTTATTCTGATGAAGGAAAACATCCTCTCTGTACTACTCCAGTGTTGACCATGGATGCGAAGTAATTACTATCCTTCTACCTACCAGTGGGTACAGCATCTTAAAAACTTGTAATCAGCTGAGATCAACCATTGGTAAATTGTAAGTTAAAAGTATTGTACACTAATCGATAGCAATTTATTGTTCTATTTGAAAGGGCCACTTCGGCCATGCACGGAGAACACTGATGTCTTTCAGAAAATTTCGACAAGTGTACCTCAAGAATGGACTCGTTCGAAAGTAATGTAGAAGAAACTTCAAACGAATTTCACACTGATATCACAACTGTCTTAAGTCGATACTTACCCTTTCTCTTTTGATTGTAATCATTACAGTTTTGAAGCTCCTCCGAAATCACTTTCAACAAGGACTTTGATAGTTCTTCATGATCAGTGTCCACCAGCACCTCATAAAGGTATAAAATAGCCAGATCTCCTGATTTACAAATATTTTCAAGTAACTTTGATACCGCTTCCGTATTTGAGCTGTAGGAATTTATCCTTTCTCTATCGTACACGTTTATAACTGTTGCAGGAAAGTGCTCCAAGAGAGCACGAGGATCTTTGATGCTTTTCACAAGCTTGATGTTGAGATCTCTCTTCTTACGCGAGCTCCTGTCAAGGATCTTCTCGCTAAACGACTTCATATCGGTGGTGCGGTAGTTTCGCAAACAACAATTTCTTATGATGCGTTTTCAAATGTTCCCTCAGCTACTGTGAAGTGCATCGTGATACGATATATAAATACATTTTTATTTAGATTAATACTCATGATACAACGCTCTACACCGCAGCAACTAAGAAATGAAAACAACAATTCCTAGGATTGATTGACTTCCAAGCATTCGAACTCAGGCCCTTTCATTTCGCGGAAACGCTTGAATAAACTACAACATCAGCGTGACATCACAACCCTCCAACGGCATGGGTCCGTTACAAATAACATTACACGTCTTATCGGTTTTGACTCCACCCTTGCCCTTCCCTATTCAAAGGTGACTCTCCAACACACAAACGTACCACCTCACTACTCCTTTCCCCAATGCTCTTATAGGCTGGCACAAACATTGTACAGCTCATCAGTTCAGGCCAGGTAATATTTCCTTTTTTTGCTGCCTTGCATTACCAGAGCCATATACTTCCTCAAATGCTCTTTAGATCTCACATGTGATGCCACAGTTTGACACAACTTTCCATGCTCTTTCCACACTAGAGACACGAAATTTAAGGCTAGTTCCTTCATTAACGTTAGATATATCCTGAGATTTGATGGACCCCGTTTTACGCTTTCTCGTGCAAATTACGCACGCCCCTATAATGTAGAGTAGGTCACGCCTCCCTAACCCCCGTCGCCTGAAGTATAAATCCGGTCCTTGTGACACTTGTGTGGTACGAGCAAGGGGTTTTGTTTATCTTTATCGTTTAGCTTATTCTTCACAGAAATAATTATAACTGTATCTGATTTGTATGTAGAAATCGGAGTTAGAGGAATGACAAAACCGGGGCAATACTAGATACAATAATCTTTTTTAGTTCTCTGCCAGTGGGCAGGTCTGTGGCATCCTCTCTCTCCACGCAGTCCTGTCTTCTGCCCTTCTCTTCAGTTATAAAACATCAAAGTTATCTGCTCACTTCCACATAGTTCCCCTTGAATCAGACTGAAGAGTAATAAATCTGGAAACTTCTATAGGACGACGACGTTTTGGTGATTATTAACAATAAACCTTTTTTCGTTGTGGAAGAGATCTGGGCAATTGAGTCATTTTTTGTGTTTTCGGGGGAGGCGCTTGTTCTGAAGGGGCGCTTGTAAAAGTTTTTAAGTTCTTGAATTGCTAATACTTTCAGTCCCAAAAACTGATTCAGACATACGAAGCACAGAGATGCAATATTACAGTCAGCAGTATGCCGAACTTCGAAAGGTAGAGAAACAGATAGACTAAGGAAGTGACAGGCAGATGAGGGGTAGGTTGGGTGGGCCGAGGGTGAACATCCCAAGCACTTACAAAATGCTCTTATATAAAAATTTGCGATATCGTATACTACATGTTCAAAATAGCTAAAAATTTAAGTCGAGCGACCCCATCCCCCCAAAAATGGCTGGCTGCGCCCTTGACAGGCAGCCCAAAGAACGTCTCCTTTTTACGACCACTTCTGTAAAAAGCATCATTTCAAACATGACGTTGGCTGTCTAATTTCTTTTTTTGCTGTTTTCTACAGCAGTAGGACGATTTCACTTCCTATTGCTACAGTACGAATTCTTGTTACGCGCCTTTTCAATCTGATTGTTTGGGCGATTCCTTGTAACAATTCAACTGACCTCCTTTCCTTTGGAAAGCTAAGCAACTTAGTTTTTTCAGGGGATCTCCCAGCTAAAAATAGAAATTACTTAAAGCCGGAGCTGAAAAGTGTTTTGGGTGCCCCCGCCAGATAAATCTTACAAAGCATCATGTAGCTAGAGATAATAAAACTCTGATTTATGTTTTAGAGTCTGAGTCTTAGTGTCTCTGATGCAGCTCATTTAGATGCCGAAGATAGGCGTCTTAAAGTAATCTAAAACACAATCTTTCAAGATCTTCGAATTGCTGCGCCCTCTGGAAGCTTCCTTAGCCAATAAATTCACTCGCTTCGCTCAGTAATCGGCACTCTTGTTCACCTCAGAGATTCAAGGTCAGCCTAAAGGCTGATTTACAGGCTGCGATTTGTCGGGCCGATCCAGGGCCGATCTAGCGCCGATCCAGCCACGTGACTTAACCATGATTGATAGTACTTGTAATAAGGATCCACGACATTCTCGACGATTTTGGACCTCAAAACACTCTTTGGATTTTATCATACACCTATTCATAAAATGTGTCTTCTACAATTAGAAAGCCCTAATTCAGTAGTTGAAATAAGTAATAAACTACAATCCTGGACAAATAAAAGTTACATTTTTACTATATTTCCGTGAAAATGGAATAAATCACGCAAGGCACTTGTCACGTGAAAGGGGTGTCTATTCCTGGTATTATTTGTGTTCTAGATATCTCCACTTAGCAGCAGGGAGGTCTGACATGCAAGTCTCTAAAATGATCTTTTCAAACTTAACAAATACTTTGGAAAGCGGGTTAGGGAAACTTGCATATTTCATAGTGCTGGATTGTAGATCCTAGGAACCAAATATACCCGGATAATACTATAGCCTTACATGAAGAAACCATATAGTCATTTCGAGGCTGGTTTGCTTGTCATAAAAAATGTCAACAGTGTGCCAAAATTGCAAATAAAATGCATACTATTGCTTTTTGAAATGCCTGCTTTGGTGAAAACCATGCCTTACATCTTAACCTTTAGGTGGCCATGGTAAAACTTTTGAGGCAATGTCACGACATCAAAACTTGGGAGTAAATCTGTGTCAATGTCACAGACTTTTTAAAAATGGGCCCGATTCGTTCTGAGATCAACAACCGTGAAATCAGGCTCCCCAACAATAGAATTTACGTCATACTAACTGTGAATTGACCAGACAGATCGTGGCGTGTAAACCAGCCTTAAAGCTCGTTTACACGCTACAATTTTGTCGCGTCTATTCAAAGCCGATTCAGTCACGTGACTAGCCCACGATACTACCGACAGTTTATGGATATTACCGACGTGTAATAGCAGTCCAGGATTCTCTCGCCGATTTTTAACCGTAATACACCGTTCCAGCTTGTCAATCAAACGTCACCAATCAATTAATCACATGGCTGGAAGAGAGATTTTGGCGCAAAATTTGCTCACCTCCTTAACGTCCGTCAAACAAACACTAATTTGAGCAGATCGCGGTCAGAGTCTTGTATTTTTTGTCTATCTCTCGAAGATGATAGCGGTTCCTCTATTTTCGATTGCCGTTACGAGATATTCCTACCAAACCAACAGAAATCGGGAGTAAAAGGTTAAGGACACAGTACAGGACATTTGCAGGAGCTATTTATGCCACTCTTAGATAATCAACGATCGAGGGTTAAAAACGACTTGTTCACCACGAATCAAAATGATATGCCGACGAAGTATGAAATGAAAGGGACTATATCATCACCATACACTTTATTGAGAATAAAACAATTACCAAGTAGGTGCAAGATACCTTACGGGGCTGTTGCATGTCACTAGAAGTTTCAAAGTTTCAAATTAAGCTATTGCAAATAAACTTGTGAGAAGTCTTGTACGGTCGCAGTAGTGACGCCACTCTCCAGAAGGAAGGCTCTGCATTCCCTTAAGGCGTCATGCAGATAATGAGTCCAATGCACTTACTGTCACAAGTGATGCGACCACGATGTGAAAAGGAAAGGAAATAAAATGAAGACATACCGAGTTCTTATGCTTTGTTATTGTACAAATCAATAATTTTTAGTATTTATTGCACATTATGAAGATTACGCCACCTTTTATCCAGATTAATTGATTACCTATTTCTAAATCACCTTTCCATTTTAATTATTAACCATTTAAGTGTTTTAACGTTAGCTACTTATTTGTACTCCACCTTTTTTACTATATACCGAAGATTTCCCTTCTTTACAAAATTTGCCATGCTGAATAAACGAATCGTTATTCTAAGCCTCAGTTTTCAAGCCAGGTCTTGAAGTTCATCATATCGAAAAGATTTTGCGCTTACTGCATTTTGAGTGTTGGTAAAAGATGGTCAAAATTTGAAAACAATGTCTCAAACGAACGTCGAGGTATACTCTTTGAGAATTTAAACATTCTTATCTGAACTTTGCTATTTAAACCAGGTTCATACTCTTACGAACTTAGCAAAACTGCCAATGTTTCCTGGAGACCTTTATCAACTGTAAACGATTGAGTCTTGGAATGTTTTGTGTAGGTCCGTTTGACGGCGTTGTTCTCAATGCAATCTAGAAAAGAAAATGGCTTCCTGAAGAAGCAAGTTGTATGACATCTATTTGTACAGCACATATAAGGATATCTCAGTTGTGCTAGTCAAAATGATTACAAGAGATAACACCCTGCGTTTTTAGAAACGCCCAAATAGTAACATTGCGACGGGAAGTTTTGAACAAATGGTTTTATCCTATCCCTGTGTGACACACGTTGCACGTCGCATCAGTAACCTGCCACACCATCTAGATGTATTAGGTGTCATACGTTTGTATAGAATTGTTTTGAATTGGCACGCCACATGACGAAATATCACGCTTCCTTAGGTTAAGGCATTTATTTTTGTCTGTGTACATCATCAAATTTGTGAAGTAAACCATTCTTAGAGTGCCTGCATTGCGGGAAAGACAACCCTCTGTTATCAAGAGGTAGCGAGAGACTTACTGACCAAGTCTTGCTAGATATATTAGCTCGAAGTCATGGTGATGAATTTCCGAATGAACAATATTGTAGGAATAAAGTGTCATGATATTAAAAATTGGTGCTAAAAGGTTGGTTTCTGTTTCAAAAATTCCCTCTGTCAAATGAACGTTAATCTTTTCTTCCGTATTACCACTCGAAATTTGTTGTTTTGGAAATTTGCTACTTACCAAATAGCGTGTGTAGATTTACCTGTTATGTAGCTCATCTACCAGGTTTTCTACCGATTTTTCAGGTTCTTAGAACGGGTTGATCCGGAGTGCCATATATTATTTTGCCCTTACTCACTGTCAGTGATCCACAGTCCATGGTACACTACCCATCAGTTACTATCTGTTGTCAGCCACTCATTACCAAGAGCCCATAAACAACCTTTTAGGGTCTTCTAGTGCAAGAGAGGCTACTCATCATAAGAGGACATTATTGACTCACCAATCCAGAATGGATAATTTGTAATAAGAAAAAGACTCATTTTACTTTTCATAATTCCTCCAAACTCTACAATTTGAATTGGTTCATTTTACTTCACAATACAACAGTAATAAGCTAATAACGTTTGTCCTATTGCTCGTAGTTATAAACTTACAAAGAAGAAAAGACAATGACCACTGCAGTTTAATACATCATACTCCATACGCCACTCCACTCCACTCCACTAAAACTCAGGCTCGTAGTTGGCCTATATTGCTACGTCACCATTGACTATGTTATGGGGGCGGTCGGAGGTAGCAGGAACAAACATAATGATTTTTTATTTCAGGTAGCTTTGAGATATCAGTTCTATTTCCATAGAGTCATGAGCTCACGTTCCCCCTCCCACAGTCTACTGTCGCCAGTCCATGGTCTACTATCGCCAGTCCATAGTCTACTGTCGCCAGTCCATGGTCCACTGTCGCCAGTCTATGGTGTTCACGGTCTACTGTCACCAGCCCAAGATCCACTGTCCATGTTCTATGGTCTTTGGTCACAAATAATGGTCTTTAGTTCATGATTCAAACGGACACAAGTGAACGCCCCCATTCACAGTTATTTAAACAGTGCCATAAGTATAGAACTCTAGGCACCGATTCCTGTGGGTTTAAGGCACTTACTTGCTCCTTGTTGTGTTATTACGCTTAGAAATGGTCGATTAAGCTATCTTGCAAAATCACCTACGTTACCGTTCCGTAGAATATCCCTAACAAAAAAGTTAATAAAACAAAACCTGTTGATTCCAGTGATGAGGGTGGACCATTTAATTTGAAAATCGAACAATAGGCCGGGGGGCGGCATTTGCACATAATGCCCAGCGAAAACGTCGATTTTAAGACTCTCCTTCCCACTTAGAGCAATATTGTCCACGTCCGAGATTCCCCATTCTCCCTCAGCCCGCAAATCCAACACGTTAAGCTAAAATCCACTAACAGGCTGGCAGACGACATTCACATTTCTTTCGACGTTAGATCATGGTCCGCCACCAGCATCAATTTGCTGCCCCCCATCCCCTCTTCTCTTGCCTGTTCTCCCATTCCCTCCCTTGACTGTCCGCATGTTATCTGTTAGAGCCAATCGCCGTTGCTCATCCTTGCAACACTTTCTGCATATTGCACTCTCACTTCTCAATTGTGTCGTTCACTTTCGTATTACGTCTTCAGTTGTGGCTAGGCCTACATTCCTTATTTAGTCTTTTCATGCAGTGGCTTATTTAAGGGGAGAAGGAAAGGATATCAAGAAACAATCAGCTTCAAAAAGAAACTTTCAGCATCTTATTGGTCTGTGTTTATTTGGTCTAAGTTTTTGTAGTGTTTTCCTATCACCTACGCCTGAGTTTGTGAAAATTCCCCTACCCCCTTCGGACATGAACTTCCTATGTGAATGACCACCTACAGTGTTAATGAGGCTATCTGCATGTTCATTATATAAATTCAAAAACTAGATTGATGGGTAATTTTCTAACCTCAGAAACCGAGCAACAGATTGTCAGGTACTTTAATCGTCGTGCTAATCATCTTTGTTCAAATTTACTTGGGCGCAAGAGATATATGCCTTCAAACTGGCCAATCACAATCAAGAACATGAACCGTTCCAAGAATGATTCAAAGAGGGTTAGCAAACTGACTTGGACGGGGGAGAAGTGAGCAATTTAATGATTTGGAGTTAAAAGAACAATTGACTTAACAAATAGAACACGATGCACGTGTTGAATTTTCTTACAAATGCGGCCTCTTTAATTTGATGTCAGAGGAGGCACTCAGATAAGGGGGAGTCGATTTCATTCAGTTGAAAAGAAAACAAATGGCAATGATATGAGACATTGCGTAGCCTTTCGTCGTGCAGAAATTTCTATTCTTTTACAAAAGAGCATTATGATTTGCATTAAGATGATTTTAAATTACCCATTCAGAATATGGAAAGCCTGATCAGTGTTCTGTTTTGACCTATAAGGGCCTATCCAGATGTGCGAGAACTATGTGTGATTACCTTATAAATCCCAATGTAAAAACGAATATTTCTGCTTAATAAGCAAAAGTATTTTGCTTTTATGTGGACTGATTCCAAAACAGCCAAATGAAGGAAGACATGGTCCTTCTTATAATACAGAAGAGATCCTCTGCATACATTTTATTTCATTTAGGACGTTGGAGCAAGTGCTAACATGTGAATTACCTTACTTAATAGTACATTTAGTTTTTGAAACCCAAAATAGCTGTTTCTATTTAGGAGCTATTATAAGGCGAATAAAGGAAGAAACAAATTTCTTCATTCTCGCAACTAACCTGGAAATCGTACCACCAGCAAACCTTGCATCTCATAGGCAAGATAAAAAGTATACAATAATGCTTTAATTTTATAGGAGGCAGGGTTCTGATTGGCTCTTTACACAACTGTCACACGTTCTTGCACCCTCCACTGCTGTTAAGTCATTAAAGTAAACAACAAGAGGGTACAAAAGTTCCTGCGTATGATTTCCTCTCAGGGCTTCTAAATCATGGGGTTTGTTTAGTTGTCATACTTGCATGATAAGCCTAAAAGTGACAAAGAGGAGAATATCTCATGACTCTGAAACCAGGGTAACAAATTGCCTTATTTTCTCTGATTAGCACAGGGCCTTAGAACAGGATGTCAAGGAAAGTGATATCATTTCCCAATTATCATAGGCACAATAATTTGTTGCACGTAAACAGTTAATATAATTTGAGGTTTTAGGGATTGGATGTGGCACCATACATAAATTAGAAACTGCTCACATTACATTGTATTAAGTCATCGTGAAAGAGAGATAACTTAGCATGTTATCTTGAATTCCAATTTGTGATCTTATCGATAGCCTTATGTCTATTTGAGAATGAAAAATAAGATAAAGGAATAAAACGCCGGTGCATGCGCAACAATTTTTACTGCTTTGGAGAACACTTAACTCTGAAAAGTACTTATTTATTAGTAAATAAGTTAGAAATAGGATACCTGTAGTGTATGGGCCGAAGGAGTAGTGTACTCACTAACCAAATTGGTTGCTTTCACTGAGTTTTAAATACGAGAACTCCTGTATATCTTCATCAATCCAAAGAACGTCTTAATTACAACTCATCTTCGTACAAATCTCCTTTACACTTTCTTATTCAACGCTTATATACATGGAGGGGACTGGCACTAGTGAGGTTTTCACAAGCAATGCCTCTCTTTTTACTCAAAGGCACTCATAGGGGTTTTAACAACCGTCGCTGCAGAAAGGATGGAGGGACCATCCGTTCCCATTGCCCCTGTGCTTCTATGTCATTGGTTAAGTGTTTCCGCCCATAGGTTGCATGGAATTCTTGGGGTGCGATGTTTAGTCTGCCAATTGAATTACAAGCCTTGCTTCCTATTAGCAAAGTCGATTAGCAAACGTACCAACGGCGCCGACACAAACACCTAATCATAATAACAAGGACATTAAAAATTTGTGTTGAAGAAAATCGCATCTAATGCAAAATTGTGATCCGCCTATTCTTTGGCTATTGATTTTGCGACTAGTAACAACAAGTAATTCTGTTTAATTCGTATCTTTTATATTTTCATACTCACAAGTTAGGCACGACTCTCCGGCGAGACTTTTTGAGTAGTAAATAACGACAGGTTGCTCTAGTTTGCTTCCTGATTTCCTTCCGTAAGCTCCTGTGTTTCGACAGATAAGTCAAAGGGTTTAAAGCTACAGTATAGAAACTAAATAAGGCTGACCATGTCCAAAAATGTCTTAATTTAGGATTGTTCCTACCATTTTGTAGTTTGTAGGGCAGGTTGACAAAAATCATCATAGCAAATGGCAGAAACGTCAGAACGTATATCAATAGCATAGTTACAATGGAATGCAGACATCTTCGTTCGCTTTGGATGACATAAACCATGAGCTTTTTAGCTTCTATGCCTCTAGGTCCCATTTCTATTTCATTCTGTTGTCTACGCAGTGATGTTTTTAATTTTTGATAAGCGTAAAGAATGTAAATCCCACATATGATTATTGTTATATAAAATGCCACAGCTACGTATTCTCCTTTGAGGTAAAAAAATCCGCTACCGATGATAGATGGTAACATCCAAGATACCAAAATACGTAGTACACTTCCCCACGAGAAAAGTCGAGACGATGTAACCGTATTATGCAACCCTTCCTTTAGTGTTACGTATCTATCATTTGTTAACAAAGCAAGCAAGAGAACTCTTGATAAGGAGAATGCAGTTGCAATGAACCGAATGATCTCCTCAAAAATACATGGTGTTGAATGCGTTTTAAGAATAAAGTACAGGGTAATTGGCCAAAGAGCAACTAATGTTAAAACGAGATCGGAGATAGCTATTCCTGCCAAGAACACATTCATAGGACTCTGTAAGTGCTTGCAATTCTTTACAGCGTAAACGACGTTTCCATTGCTAATTAAGGAGAGAATTGTAGGGATGGCACCATAAAAGAAAAACAGAATATCCAAAGGAAATGGTATTGGTTCATAAAATCCCGTACAGACCATGTTGATGTCTGAGTCATCACTTTTTAATGATAGCAATAAACGTGGCCACTCGTCTAGCTTGGACAAATTAGCTTATTGATGTCATCGATAATATCAGTGATATAGAATCAACATTGAAACACCTGTACTCATGGAGAATAATAAATCTACTTGGACAAATAATTTGTTTCAATGACATTGTAGTTTGATGATGCAAGTCTTTTTATACAACGCTCTTTGTTATATTGTAGGGCCGTAATATAGCAAGTAGCAAACTTGACACAAAGTAGCAGGTTGTGATGGACAACCAATATTGAAACCTGTAATAATTTCTTTTCGTCAGATACCAGTTTGCATATACCAATCTATGTTACTTGCTAGGCTGAATTACCTTCGCTTTTTTCTAAACATCTTCAATAATTACTACCAAAGTGGCGAAAGATATCACTTGATTGTTCTAGTTGGACTTTCACCTGTGTCAGAGATAAAATAAACACTTGCACCACAGAAGGTGACAATGGCGCATCAGTTTAAAATTTCATTATTTACGTACGAACGTCAGGACCTATTCTCTTGTGTCAGAAAGATGTTAGATAAGAGTTGGATCTACGTGGCTCTACCTGAGGGCATTGAATGGTTTGACAAAATTTATAACTTTGCGTGATTTTTACAGAAAACAGAATTGATCAGTGGTTGGTCTTCGTTATTTCATGCAATTAATGAGGTAATGTATGCCTAATCGTGAAGCTGATACATTCTAGAACATGATCAAATTGGCAATTTTTAACATATCCAAGTAATAAGAGTGCTCCTTACCCTTTCATGCTAGTAAGGATGATATGACAGCTATTGTAACGAAGGAGATGAAAGCATTATTCCAGACAGATATGACTCATTGGAGAGAGTCTAATTGTCTCCGATCTGTAAAGTCCTTCAAACGTTTTATGCCATATCCGTCCAAGAAAGATCATATCGGTTTCAATTGGAATACGAGGCCATCTAGATACCCAATTATGGCAAATAAGAAGAAACGCCATGGCAGTACCTTTGAGATTTTCAAAGGGAATTGTACAAAGACCGGGAAAATGTCTTGAATAGATGCTGCAGGCCGTGAGCTCATCATTGGATGCTTTAACAGCTCCATTAAACTCTTCAAGTAGTACGTGTGCTGCCATCAATTCAGTAGTAGCCATATTGACAATATATCTGAAAAGAGGACTAAGTTCTGAGGTTCTTAGTGGTCCGGCAAGGGTTTATTTGAGCCGGGCATATATTGTTTGAAGACTATTTTGACTCCGGGCCATTTCAATCCAATGGATCATATCTGTCTGTAACAGCAACAGCATAAGAAGTTGTTGTTTGTCAGGCTGCTTTACCAATCTTCCACATTGTAGACTCAAATCTACTGATTTCTTTAATTAGTCATTACATTATGAAGCACCAATAAATAAAATTTTATACATCAACTGGAATTAACTTTTGATTAAATTACTTGACAGCCCTTGTCTAGGTTGTCTAGGTTGTCTAGGTCTTGTCTAGGTGGTCCTAACTTTAATATATGTCGCTCTCTTAGATGGATATGTATTTGAGTTAAAACAGGACAGAGAAATAAAATGTAAAAACTAAAATGTACGGATTTTAAATTTATTTTGGATTACAAAATATCAAATTTCTACAAATTATAGTTAGGCTGGCTGACTGTATATTCAATAAAATCTAATATTGAAAACTTGTGGGTGAGCCATTCACTTGCAGTAGCTTCTCCTTGTATCTCATTGAGATACAGTGATCCCAATAAACCCGAAAATATATCTTGGGATACAGAGTTTTCTTCTAAGAAGTGGCATTTCGACGCCTGCATTCTTTGAACCTGCCAGATGGTGAGTTTTTTTAGAATGGTAACGTAAACAAAATTCATAGATCCCAATAAACAGGTTCGCATCGCAGACAATGCTCTTCTGCTGGGCTAAATGTGTTGTTTATTTACACATTTCGGCAATTTAGAAAGGTGGTTATTACACTACACAAAATGTAGATGTAAGTTATAGTTTATTGACGCATAATTCCAATTGTGCATGACTATTATGCTAGTATGACGGAAGGGTAGATGACACCATCAAAGTGTTGATTGTGTTTAATGGAACCTGTCGATAATTCTTGATGTTTGTATCGATTAATTTCGCCAGTTGACCCAGAGTTCAGGAAGAAACTAATTTATCACGCGTAGGGTATGGTCCTAATCAATAATAAACTCCGATGTATTTCACTTCGACATGGTAAACTCCAATAGAGTTACCCTACAGCAGTAAAATGACGAACTGACTTGCTTAACTGACTCACAAGAGTAACGCCAGGGATTGATAAATTAGCCTCGCAGTCGTGATATAGCTTCGTAATAGTCGGCGCATTACTAATCAGAATTCTAAAAGACCAACTGGCCTTCAAATTGTGTACACCTAGATGTCGATACTCATTGGTGGAGGATTGAGGAATATTGTGATGACTTATGGAAAGTAAAGTTTGTATTGATGACATCCATCTTAAGGTTTCTTTATTTATGATAATCTAAAGTTTATTTTGTAACATTTACAGTTTTGTGTCTTCGCAACATGTAGATAAAGTTGTTAATGGACATGCAAGATGTGTATCTGTGCACTCCTTCTCCTTACTAAATCCATCCAGTTCAAATTTGGGTTGGAAAGCCTTTTTCGTTTGACTCTCGTCAGAACCTGAAGTCAAATATTTACCTTGAAAATAAAGAAGGCTAAAACTACAGACGTGATTGGTAAAAAATGAGGACGTTGACGGAAAATTGACATTAACAAACATAGGATGCCAACTGTTTTTGGCTGCAAAGTTTAGGCTTTGTAAATTTAATACACAGTGCTTCGAGGACTTTGAAGTGATGCTCTGAGTGAGCGTGTTGTAGTATAGAGGAGGAGTTCACATAGAAACTACTGCGGCAGTTTTGTATCAATGAGTGGATGTTAAGAAATAGCAGACTCATAAGCCTTCCACTTGATGGCAAACTTCTTCTTTAATGCTCTTGCTGGCCTTGCATGACTTTGTCCCATCAGTGAACAGTTACACAAGCTGGTGTCTTCTTTGCAGCAAAACATGTGTTGTACGTTCTATGTACCGAACCCCTCATCGTCATTGTAGAATATAAACAACCCTAATTTTCGGGTGCAACACATCCTACTTTGTTGAAAACAAATCAGCAAGTACGGAGTTTGGTGAAGCTTATTGCGCCATGTTGAATGACGTTGCCCATACTTACTGTGGCTCAAACATGGAGATGAGTGATCCTCATTTTTCTAGCGTTTTTCTGCATTATGTGGAACAGTGATCTACCAATAATGAGACCTTTCAAAGATGCCTGCTACTCTTGATGATGTATCTATGTAAGAGCAAAGAGACCCTGCCTCTGAATAAGATAGGAGGTTCTTGCACGTCCTTTTTTGTTGAAGACATCACTTTTCTAGTGCTAAAAACCAACAAGTACCATACACACAGGTCACGCTCATTCATGGTCAAAACGTTGACGTTAGATTCTGACTAGAGTCAAATGAAAAATCCCTTTCAGCCCCAAACTGTAAGAT
>JAAAKL020010153.1:2915-14573 GCA_010016065.2 Carybdea cf. marsupialis auct. non (Linnaeus, 1758)
AGTGTCTTTACTACAAAATATTATGTAAAATCTTGCTCTAATAAAGCTGGAAAATCGAAAAAAAGTGCAAAAAATTGTACACTGTCACATTAAAAAACAGCCTCCTAATAAAGTTGAAAATATTTATAGTTAACTTGACCACACAAAATGCCTGACATCAACATATTCATAACAATTGTCACAAACCAGCAAACAACAGTAGGAGAAAACTGAAGTTAGAATACAAAACATTCCATGAACAAATCCTACCCAATGATACAACAACAAATTTTATAAATACACTAGTTTAGCTCAGCTGAGTCCATCTCAATATTGCTTGACAAAATATGAAGCTTAGAAATGAACCAGGTCACTCTCATTAAAGATTCATTACTTAACAGATTTAATAGAAATTCAAAGATATGTGCATTTCATTTACAAACCACTACTACTGTAATATGAAAGGCGATTGTCATCTTTCCTAAACCGACTGACCTAGACATGATAAAATACTGTGGGTAATCAAATACATTGTAGGCCAATTCTGCATGTTGCCATGGTTCACTTTGGACCAAATCTAAACATATTGAACATTTCAGCAAACCTTCCTTTTTCTATCTTAAAATAATGAACTTGGGTTATTTTCTCAGTATAATAGATTAACACAGGTCAACAATTATGCCAGAAGATAAACATTCATTTAAAACCATATTTCATTACTGATGTTTCTAAGACGTTTTTTTGAAAATAAAACAATTTCAATAATAGTTTATTTGAACCAAATCAATCAATTCTAACAAGTATCAACCGTTTCATTTTTAATGCTATCATCACAGAACTTGCAGTAAATATCTGAACACAGCCTTTCCAGTTTTCTTCACAAACTTGTACAGTTGAATGTAGGCATCAATAGAAACTAGGTACCTGTCCACAAAAAAGGATCAATAGAAAGAATGTTTTCTAATTGACATCTCATATCATACATGTCTAACAGGGTCAGTTTTGTCCATATGAATAACGTTGTTTTGACCCATCTGTTTTACCATGCTACTTACTAAAGACTAACTTCCATTCTAATAGCCATGTATATATATAGTATACATTGTTTTACTAAATAAGAAATTCTGATGTATATCTGATCAATTGTGTTTCCCATATCTTACCTAATCATTCATGGAAATGGAATATCTTGTGAATTGCTCTATAGAGATGTACACAGAAATAATCATGTGTGCAGATTTGATACATTAACCACACTTCCACAGAGCCGCTGTGGTATAGTGGATAAGTCCCTTGCCTTTGGTTTAAGAGGGTCAGGGTTCAAATCCAGGAAGTGAAATTGGTGACATCAAGAAGGGCATCCAATCTTTAAGTGCTCTATGCTCCAAACAAGTCCCATGTACATAGGTACCACCCTAGCCCCTGCAAAGGGGAGTGCATGGCATTAAAACCACATCATCAACTGCTATTGAACACAAATTTGAAGGTTTCACTAGCCATTCACCAACCCCTTCATGTTCTCCATTATTTTTCATTGGCCATATAGCAATACTTTGCAATGTGACTGCAACTGAAGTAGGCCTACTGACAACTAATGTGGCAACTAGCGGATAGAGTGTTTCATGCCATCATGGGTTAACTAGCTTAGCTGGTGGAGCACATGCTGCAAATGCATGGATCACAGACTAGAGTCCCTAGTGGTGACCTCCCTCATTATTGTGCAGCATCTTTTCAAAACTCTTTGTCTCAAATCATGTCTTCCTGATAATACTTTACAACCTTTAATGTGTTTTGGACAGGCTGGTGGGTTGGATAATCAGTCATCTAGCTCTGTTAGCAGACCACAGACTGCACATACATTAGCCATGGTTCTATGTCCAAGCGATGACAAATCTTTCATCTTTCTACTGTCTCTTTGAAAATAAATATAATCATAAGCAATAAACAGAATAGAACCTTATCAGACAGATCTAAAATATCAGTAATACTACCATGACCAGTAACCCTTGCAATATGGGGAACTTGAGACACTAAACTTTAGAGTGAGACAGTCAGTGAGTGAGAAAGTGCATGAGAGAGTGTGAGTGAATCAGTGAGCAACTGAGTGTGCATGTGACTGAGCAAGCGAGTGAGTACATGAGTAAGTGAGACAGAGAGTCAGTGAGTGCATCTGTGAATCAGTGAGTCGGTGACTGAAAGATTACCAGTTAAGGTTTGCATACTTTTTTGGCTTCTTATGATCTGCAGAAATAGAATCCCTCCAGGAAAACTTTGACAAGGAAAGTCTCTCATGGATATGCCTAAAGAAAAACCCTAGGTACAATTGATTCCCAACAAGAAATCCCTAAAAATTTACCTTGGCCATGGTATGTGGGCATCTAGTCTAGACCCTGATACTACACCACTTTTTTGAGTGATACTCAACCAGCTACTTCTTCCACGAATAAAGACTACTTCATTCCTGATGCTTCCTTAAAGATAGTGAACAATAAAACTGGTGTTCTCTGCACATCCTCAAACTCCCCTCATCCATTCAAAATAAAAAACCATGTCACTGCTCTTAACAGAACACATGGTCTATAGGGGGCAAGACTTGCTAGTCAGAAATTGCACCAGCCTTTGTCAGTATGTATCTATGTTTTAATGTATATTTGCAGATAAAAATAAATATTAATGTTTAAAATTAAATATGTACAAATAGATAACGAAGACACTCTATCAACCTTACATAGGTGCCTCCGAAATTCAGACATACTTAAAAGAGATTGAACACAATAGATTACACTGTGTTAGTTAACAGTCAGTTTCCATTGTGCTTAATTCGTTTAAATATAAAACCCTCAATATTTTCTGTACGTTTCAATGTCAATAAATCACACAGATCACTTCAATTTTTTAAATAATTTTAAAACTTCTTATAATGTTAATCTTTACATAAATATGGGATTACTTCTTCATGCATACCTGATGAAAAAAAAGCTATGATACTGGTTTAAGACTGTCTCGTTTTTTAAGCCTTGAGACATATATTTTTACAAGACTCTTGCCCTTGGATTTTATGTTTATATATATTGTGTTAAAACTACATTTAAAAAGGTGTGTTAATGGCTAATACGCATTGGGGAAATCTACAAGCCTTCAGTTGATTCAAACCTTCATCAATTACACAGGGAGATGAACCATTGTTAAGTTTAAATGGTAAGGAGATAAAAAAAGAATGATTTCATGTTCACACTTTTTCTGTGGACTAAATTCAATAGAACATGGAAATGCCTTAGGATATGGGAATGTTACTTGATGAAGGTGTTAAACAATTAAAAGCTGGAAGCTTGCAGCTTGGCTTAGAACATTTTAGCCTCGTATACACAGACAGACACACATATATAAATATGTAAATACATATACAGATAAAAATACATATATATTTTTATATTATATATAATATATATGTGGATTAATTTTAAGGTTTGGTCCAGATGGGAGAAGAATGTTCGTTAAGTGAGATGGGGTAACCAAGATGAAGGCAATCAGTGGCAAATAGGGGGAAACAATCCCTGAGCATACTCATCATCATCATCATCATCATCATAACAGTTCTTTTTATCATTGTGCATGTCTGGAAACAACTTCTGTGATGGCTGGCCTCCCTCCAGTTGTCTGGATGGCTGCATGTATGGCAGGTTTCACACTTGATTTCCAGATGGCTCCATTCATGCTATATATAGCATATTACCTCTTGTGTTGGCAGTGTAGAATTCACTCATAGTGCAAACTTTTTTTGCTGTTGACCATGTTCTTACTCAAATAAGCATTTTGTGGACACTGGTTGATCACTGATTTGTGTTGTCACTATGTAGTATGAGTATGGAACTCTCTATAATATACAATATTGGGATGCTTGTCATATTATTAAATCCATTGTACCAATACTCAACTAAATTATCTCATCTATGAACTCTGATTCTATAGATTGCATCTCTCAAACAATGAGCAGATGGTATTTGATGTGAAAATACCAATACTCCTAGTAGAAAACCCTTGCCTACAAAAGCACCCTGCATGAGCAAAGAACTTATATTATACAAGTTATATTATACTATACTTATAATATACTTATATCATACAAGTTATACAACCAATGTTTCATGAATAGATGTTACTATGATGTTTGTCATCACTTTTATCCTCCAGAGAAAATACTTGAGTGACATAAGATAAGTAATTGTTGGGTTTGATAGGCTAATATAAGACAAAAATCCCCAAAATGGCTAATTCAAAGTACAACTCAACAGCTGAGTGTACTGATGCCTAACTGTGCAGAAAACTATACAACAATAAATTGTAACAAACTAATGAAATAGCTAAAATTATGTGAACTACATCAATTAGAGATTATACTAACTAGAGTAACATAAGGTCCTCAAAATTTATGTTTCCAATTGTCAAATAGCTATCATGTTACTTCTTGCAATAAAATTTCAAGTGAAACAACCAGTACACAAGATAATTTTGCACAGGTAGAAATTTTTGCCTAATATGAACTTTTGTCTAATAACAAAGCTTATATAAGCATATATTTTCTAGGTATTGGACCTAGGAGGATTGTTTTCTTTCAGGACTTTTCCAGAGGAAATTTTTTCATCAGGTCTACCAACACATTTCATCAGGCATTTTTACCATATCAAGTTTTCCTACAATTCTCTTCTGTCAAATGGAAATTCGCAAAGAATACGATACAGTTCAAAGTGATCAAACTTGGGATGGATATAAGATGGTGAAAGCAATGGTTAAAAAGAGATGCTTGAGTACTTACATTTGTATTAGGGCTTGTTTTGGGAGATGCTACAAAAGATGTGACTTACATAGGTCTGTATCAGATACCATCAAAAAATTTTAAAATGAACATTTTTTCCTGTTTAATACTTTCAGACCATTAGACTTTCAGAATGACAAAAAATTGCAATTTATTTGGAAACATAAAATGATAATGATTTCCCATAAAATACAATAAGTAAGAAAATATTTATTAAGTCACACTGGGGTTTGTTTTCATAAAGAATAACAAGCGGAGTGTTGCTTGAAGCATTGAAATCCAAGAACAGATGCCTTGTCAAGATCACTTTCTGTACTTTCCTGTCCACCCCTTCTGTAAAGTCATATTCTTTGAGAGAAGAATCCTAAATGATCAACTTTGCATAGTGCTATTTATATTCTGCAAAATCCTAAGTTTGTAGTGTTTATGTCCTTTGTCTCTTTTACAGATATAGTGCTTGCCAACTATACAAAAATAAAAATTAAGGCAATGATTTCGGCTTTAGTCTACAAGGGCATGTCGCAACAAGGCCACTCCACTGCATGTAGTCTTCATACTTATCATAAACAAAAGTGGCATATCCGCCTTTAATAGCGACTTTCTCTACCTTGGTTTTTTCATGAATAAAAGTACTCTTCCTGTTAGGGTAAAATAACGGTGAAAGGAACTACCTCTTTCTGAAAGACGTTGTTACTTGTACTACCAATTGTGCTAATTTAGGCTTAAAGAAAATATAAGTTATGACCAATACATCCTTACTGCTCAAGGCCGCATTTGAAGTCCTGGGCTTGTTACTTCTCACTAATAAAGAATTTTCCTCTCCATTAACCACCTACCAGTCCATTTCCATGTCAAGTTTTTAAAAAACTCTAGGAATCTGGATTTCTTTTGTCTCTAAATAAGCCGATGTAAAACAAACAAAGGCGCCGTGGTCCCTCTACGAGATTTCTCCCAATTTCCTGATAGCAGTGAAAGGCATAACAAACAACATTGGATATCTGGTTTTACAAGGGAAGACAAGCATACCGAAGTGCCTTAGTGAAGTAGTATTTTTGAACTTTCAGCGGGGGAAATGAACAAATGAACTCAACAAATTTGCCTACTCAACCGTTGAAATGAAACAACGTAAAAAGTGATGAGTTATGGCAAATGATAAATTTAAACCTGAAGATGATCTCAACCCAAAGGTACCGCATGGATTTCATCCCTGGTGACTTTTTCCTTAGCAATTGCCGATTTGTGCTTATCTGTTGGCTAGAAACCTGGCTTATCTTCAAATGAATACTGATACATAGCTACCTCTGGGTAATAATACATATCAATTTAAATCTTTCCTGGTATACTAAGTGGGTTATTCAAGACGGTCATTTAATATTTCCGCGATAGGTGCCTTCTTTTTACCGACATACGTTACGATAGTAGCACCAAATATTGGAGCAGTATAGTGGCATAAATCCATACAAAACAAAACAATCGTGTATTTCGCAATAGGAGCGATATTATTCCTTGCAAGTGAAGTGTACTGTAAATCCTATAGCACCGGCTTTAAAAATTAATGATCAACCGTGATATTGATTACGAGCTGGCCACCGGGTTTGAAGAACGAATGGCATGTGCCAAGATTTCACTCTCAGCCTAAAAAAAGGTTTGCAGGTCAGTAATAGTTGTTTCCTAGACACACCATCAACGTCGGTCTTTGAGTCATAACTCAGTAGGCCAACTGGCATAAGAACATAACCATGGTGATGTTTGGGTCACAGCATCATTTGTCGAAGACGTGCAAAAACTACTTGCCTTACTTGAGTTTTATCAACCATAGGGCAGAACCTTACGTTTCTAAATGCACCAAAAGACAACGAATATGAAATAAAAAAATACTGACATTTTTTAAAATGTTATGAAAAACATCGGTTGTTTGCATGTGTATGCCCGGATACTACTGTCAGAGATCACGATCTAAAAGCAGTCACGTTGACCAATAGTCGCAATATCATCCAATATAACGCAGATGACGTCCTCTACAGAAATCTGTTTTTCCGACGCTGGGTAAATTTCAAGCTATTGTCTAAGGTTTCCTCTTGTCAACTTCAAAAATGTAGCATCTTAAATAACGAGCTGAGAAATCAGTCTAAAATCAAAGACCTAATTCTCCTAATTCTGCCCGTTTGGAATCTCATCTGGGAAAAAACCGACTTGTCAAATAATCGATGCTGCATCGAAATCGACTTCATTAAGGCAGTCCTTCAATTAATCTTGAAAACCTATAATCAGTTCAAAACTGTTGGAATACTCAGAGAATGAGGTACGCAAATCCACAAAACATATGAGCAAATCAACGCTGATCCTTGAAGCTTTGAATAAAACGTGACTCCTTAGAGACCTACCAAGGATTTAAAATATTTCTGCTGCTATTGTTGTACAATAGGACTACATCCCACGACAATTACATGCATCATTATAAACTTCATTTTTTATGTCTTTGCAAATGGATTTAAACTACTCAGTTAGCGATACCACAATGATAAAGGCCGTTAAGGTGACAGTTGACCATCCACAGTCAGGTAAACGCCTTCATTAGGCAGACAGAAACACTTTCAGTGAAGTGTCAATAAACAAACGAAAATGAAAAAATCTTACCTCTCTGGACATCTCGTTCTACTAATGATAATTGTCTAGACTAGAAGCATCTGTTGACAATGAGGTGTTTGTACAGAATAAATTAGCACCTTTTCTGCTATCGCTTACCGTGCTGCTGCAGCTCCATTTAGCTTAAAAGGAATGCTTTAATCCAAAGAACACTGAGCAAATTAGGAGACACTGTGGAAGTGCAACTTCTACTAGCGTTTTATTCTCCCCACTTGGAGATGACGAGGACCTCAACGTCAACAAGGCCTAAGGTCAAATATTATCACCCACCCCAATCAGTGCAAACAAGGTTACAGATTACGACTTGACTGAGCCTTGCCCTCAATATTCGGACTGAAACTGCATTATATAACCCTTGTTGGGATTTGCCCGTTGCTCTATCTACATCACGTACAGTGAGGGTAAACATGAACAGTACCTGTAATAGCAGCTTTCTATAGCTGTCCTTTATTTCTTCAATACTTGCTCCGTTATCCAGACCAAGGACACCGTAATAACAAATGTCTTCCACTTCCAAATTCTTCGACATGAATGAATCAGAGTTAATGAATGTTTGCATAAACAGTGCTTGACAAACTTCGATTGAATCAGTGCAGTCAAAGGAAGCGGCCTGGCGTGAAGCTTTTCCTTTGCTGAACACTGTCAAGTCTTCAATATCCGATTCTCATGTAGCTTGCACAAACTCAAAATGGCGCAATGCCAGGTCTTCCCAGGTCTTTAAACATGATGGGTCTTTCTTAGTGCTTATGAAAGGCTGCGCACGAGATATTTGGCATCGGCTGCGGACAACCAATACTTATGAGAGGTTTGGCGGAACATAACACAGAGCAATATAGCCTGAAAAAGCTGATAGTATCCTAATGATGCCAGACTTCCATTTCTGTAGCCGGCAGCTGAAAGAAATGTTGGGGAGCCTATTACGCTCCTTTCGCTTTGCCACGAAGTTAGTGGGGACACCTATATTTCATTCAGAAATGGTTTAGAAACAAGAATTGTGAGTGTAGGTGGTGGCAGTTGAGGTAAAGAGAGATTTTGAAGTATCTTGTACTATTTTTTACTGTATTTAATAGGAGAACAAGGGTTATTTAGGTCTTGATGTATCGAGAAATTGCTGTTATAGAGGCGCTGCAGCACGCTTTAAAAAGTTAGGGGAGGGGGAGGGGAGAGAATGGTAAAACTAGTAAAGATAAACCTCTTTAACGAACACCATGGGCTCCACTTATCCAGAGGTTTTATTGAAAATGAATACGCCGCACCATATACCTGTTAATTTCGGGCTGTCAGAGTATATGGATAGTGACCCGGTGTATTTTAACAGCATAACAAAGTA
Organism: Carybdea cf. marsupialis auct. non (Linnaeus, 1758); assembly: GCA_010016065.2. Classification (NCBI taxonomy): domain Eukaryota; kingdom Metazoa; phylum Cnidaria; class Cubozoa; order Carybdeida; family Carybdeidae; genus Carybdea; species Carybdea cf. marsupialis auct. non (Linnaeus, 1758). Next base: position 11,684 of record JAAAKL020010153.1, read on the forward strand.
CACATTTAGATGTTTCTTACCAAGTGTGTGGGAGTCGCTTTCTTCATGCATAATATCTTATTCTCTCATAATATTGCTGGAACTAGAATAATAAGAGGGGCATGCAAAGAGCGAAAATGCAAAAGGTCGCTTTTGGCCTTCCGAATTCCAGGACGAACCTGTACAGGGGTACTTCTTTTTAATATCAAACAGTAAAGTTAAAAGTGAGGCTTAGTGTTCTTAAATTTTCGCCCGTTTTCAAGTTGAACTGTTCTTTATCTTTAGAGGTACGAGCAGTGATCTGAAAAAAGACTGGATCGAGCCCATTATTGTTTTCGACAACGAAAAAGGGTGGCCACGAATACTAGCCCCCAAAAGTTAAAATATTGTGTTATGTAATATCGTTTATAAGCTTGTTTGATGGGGACTAAAATGGCGTCCAACAATTGATCTCGCTTTGAGAGGGAAGACGATTGATTCCGTGTTTTGTAGAGATCAGTGGGTACTAGAGAAAGTGAAAATGTGACCAACAGGATGACTCTATTCTTGATCTTTCTTAATTCAGATTTTCTTATTTGTTATTATCTTGTTTGACAATTTTCATCAAAATCCAGATTCGTGTTCTTACAAGGTTCTTACAAAAACACGAGTGTAGTCTTTCTGATTGAATTATTCTACTGTGAAGGGCTTTCATTCCACATCAATTCTCCCCTCGCAGAAGAAAAACACTTGGTGAAAAATATATTGTGAAAAGCATATTGTTCTGCAAAATACCGATAAGATGTAAGTGCCTTTATCCCCCCATGGATATTACATTTTTATAGGGGGCAGGCACGCATCAGCTACGAACCTAAATGTCTCAAGTACTTTTTGTATCAAGTGACTCATCATCTGTACTACCGTAGTACTGTTCTTCTGTGAAAGCAAGAAATATCGAATGATCACGAGAACGCGGGAAAAATTTTGTTAACGCCCTTTGGAGTAAACTGAACATTCATGATATTTGTATCTTTCTGGACAGATTACGTACTTGGATATGTAGAGTGATTTGGGGGATTTGCTGGAGATAGCACAAGCACGCGATGAAGATGATCTGAGAAAAAGTTGAAGAAGAAATCAAGAAGTCTTAGTCTGCGAAGCAAGAGGAGCATAAAAGAAATATGTAGTCTTGTCTACGGGAGAGACAGAAATCGTCAAGGGCAACAAGGAGGATAAATGCAAAGATCACTCAGGGCCGGCGGAAGCAATTTTCAAGTGATACGGCTATTTTCAGCCGAAATTGCGGCGAGCTGGAAACACGAGGCTTGATGCTACCTTACGTGGATAAAATTTCGCGTGGACTAAATTTCTCAGTTTTCGGGGCCTTTTCATAAAACCGCGAAAAGAAATCCATGAAAAATCTAAACTGCGTTTATCCTTGTAAGGTACAAAGACTTCAATCAAATGTTTCTATCACTATGCCGTGTCACACCCTTCTACTATGTCCAAATCAAGAGAGGATTTCGATTTTAAACTCAAAGCACGCGGTTTTTCTGAAAAGTCTACAATGTTCAAATAAAAGCATACATATTACAAAACTAGAACCTAGAAGCATACTTACGTAGATTTTGTTTTAACAAGAACCAGTCTGTTTATGTCATCTGTCATTTGAAAAATGGAAATGTGGAAAGACGGTGGTCAGATCCACTTAAAGATTCGTTTGCAACATTGACCAGAGCCAGAGACATCGCTGCAATCTTTGTAACATCATGATGTGATTCAGACGTTTTTGAGTCATTGTGCTTTGAAGATGCATTTTGGCACGACGGAGTGCAATAACGGATCGTTCACTTGTGGCATTCGTCACCGGGAAAACCAATATCCATTTTACCCAACGAAACATTTCGGAAAAAGAGCTGTCTTACCAGTGTGATTACCTCTCAAGTATTTCATCACAGTGAAATTCACGTCATCTTTTAACAAATTTCTTTTTTGGACAGATTTCGAAAGTCTGATCTTGGCAGCAAAAAAGCTCTGCAGCTCTAGCCGGCGCTGCCGCAGTGGTTCCGCCGGTCCTGTCACTGGCTGAAGGATAGAAAGACTGGGCATATATAAGATTGTAAAACTATCGTAGGGGAGGGTGGTTACTAACGGTAAAAGTAATAACTGAAAGAGCTTTGTCAGACAACAAATCCATGGAAAGACCTGCCCCAGGAAAGAGTTGCGTAAATGAACAATGACAGCCGAGGTCTTCACGGCATTACACTTCTTTGATATGATATTACCACGAGTGGAAGAAAGTCACCAGATTAAAGTCAGCTGTGTGAAAAATATATGTGTACCCCTCCCCCGCCTATTTCCATTACGTCTGAGACGGAAATGTCTGGGCCATCGATGCTATATAGTTGTCCGGCACCACGTGGGAAAATGGGAGACGGCGCCAACGAGTGGCTGCCATTTAAAATCAAAGGAATAGTGCAATATGTATTGCTACTGCCATGTTGCAACTTCCAATTGTTTTAGTTATATATAGAAACGGCGGGCAACTGTAGGTTTGTGCATGCAAAGTTAAGTAGCACTTTATAATCCTTTCATAAGCACATATCTTCCAGATACCTGTACACCATGACCTTTCATATACAGCAGTACAACAGCTTCATGGTGTAATTTAAAAGACCAGCGTCGTTTGCTTCTTAAAAATATCTGGCTATCAATGTCCTAGGAACAGGGCCCACTCCACAGGTTTAAAAGTGGGGGGGAGGGCAAGAAATTGTTTCTAAAGATGTCGAAATAGGCCCGTCGAGGTAGGTGCTGTTACCAAAAAAACCTCTCTTTTAACTTCTTCCCAATAACAGAAACTGCATCTTCAGCACTCAAAAACAAGTTAATAACTGTGCCTTCAGCCAAAAAACATCAAAGCGCCAAACAACAG
>JAAAKL020010154.1:0-14573 GCA_010016065.2 Carybdea cf. marsupialis auct. non (Linnaeus, 1758)
ACACGCTCCTGCAAACACAAGACGCACAACTGGCTCTACAAACACACACACTCTCTCTCTAACCCACGACGCCTGCATCTCAGCTCACTTCACTGGAGTCGGGTTAGCTAACAGAGACACGCAACAATCGAGCCTCATGCCTTCGCCTCTAGCAGGGGGGCTATGTAGTGACGCAATATCCAAACAATTCACATCCCAAATTTCTCACTCTCGTTGGTAAGGGACCGTAGCTTAATGGAAAAGCGTCGTATTGCGCAACGCGGAGACCGTGGGTTCGATTCCCCGTGGTCCCACGATTTTCACCTTCGAAACTTTACAACACCGATGTCTACACTCAGTCATTACAAGATATTCAAATCGCGTTGTTTACCTTAGAGTCATGTAGGGACTATTTATGTAAGTGTTTCATTCTTATGCTGTTTTGCACCAGAACTACCTCAAGTACGTTCAGGAGTGTTTATTTCGGTTCCAGGTCAGTAGATACTACTGATAGTTTAGGCCTTTGCGCGGTCGAGGAATTTTTTTTTACTCTTGTTTCTTTCCGGTTCAGGAACAAAATCGAAAGAAAAGGGATGTTCTTGTTCGAAACAGGAGGCTGGTGGTGACTGACGTCTGCCATGCACTCTCTCACTCTGCGAGAGCGACAGATAGATAGCTAGTCCTTGCTTAACTTTATGTGAGTCTGTGTATAACGTTTCCCTATCCTCAAATCATCCGACCATTTCAGATAATGATCTCGTGAATGGGAGCGTTTTTACTTATTCTTAACCGTCGTTTTACACTGCTTGACTTGTCCAGTTCAGATGAAGTGTAAAGCAGCGTGCAGATATCAATCAGAGCGTCGATCTTGTGTGCGGACCCACCACTATTCGTCGGCCTTTTAGCACAAGAACTGCTGCTGTGTTAGACTTGCCTCGTGCGCAGTATCATACCTCCAGTCGTAGGAAAGACACAGAAAATCGTGATATCAACATGAAGAATGACTACCTCAGGGCCTTGCCCAGGAGGAAGGACAGTATTGACTGAAGAAGCAGAAGTATCTATCGACCCCGAAGGGACCCTGATATCTACAGTCCAGATAATAGGGGCATCCCTACTTCTACCCTGGGGCCTTGGCCTGCTCTAGGCCTCTTTGATTTGTATAAGTGACTTTTCACAGTTATAATTATGCTATACTGCGTAAATTCATAGTAGAAACTCGTGGCAATTGGCTTTTCCTATATTAATCTATCACCGTCAATTAATTCAGAATAAAATACTACGCTATCCTTGATAAGATTCTAGCTTTTCTTTTTTTTAAACTCCATAAGCATTAATGTACTTCCGGGCAGTGTGGCGATTATCTTCCGTAACTGCCAATGCCCCAATCGCTTATAGACGATACCATATCTTAGATACATTGTTATTTTACTTGAGTGTAGTAGCTGTCGCCTTTTAACGCTTACAGTTTGTATTTGTGCCCCCACCCCCCATATTGGTTTTTGAAAGTAGCACAACTTTTACCTTGGTGCCCCTTGAATTGACCCCGAGTGCTTAGAAGAATATTTTGAAGTATTTAAAAATTTAGATATACTTTTTATGCGTCTACCCTGGTAGCCTAACCTCGCCCAGAAATACTTCTGTTTGTAGGTTGATATGTGAATAGACCATTTCAGCTTCTGTCTTAGTATGCATATCGTATTTTCTTTGTAACCTGATTTGACGATAATTGTGAGATCTTAAAAACCGTTAGTTTTTAATGATCCCATGAAAGTATGGTCATTAAAATTGTCTCCCGTTCAAAGTTGCGAAATGTCTTAAGAAAATTGGTGCCGTATGATTTTAAAGGTCTCTGTTAAAGTGGGACGCAATTATAGAGTCTGAGTTGCAACACGTAACGTGCCGCAAGAGTGCTTTGGCAGGCTCGCCGACAAATAATCTTTGGTTGCAGGTCAGGTTCGCAAATTGGTTCAGAGCAGGCGTAAGCAAACTACGATCTGCCGGCCTCGTCCGGTACAGTGTGTGTCTCTTTCTAGCCTGTTTAAGCCTCTAGTACAGATTGGATTTAGTACAAAGCTGATGTGGACCAATTCAAAGGAAATGCATTGGTTCCAGCGGGTCGTTTAAAGCGGGAGTATGGTTCACTACTTTTCGTTCTATTGCAATTCACTCTTCTCACATTTCACCCAGTTGTATAATGTACTGAATAAGTTGATGAATTGGTGACTAACAAAAGTACACGTTGTTGCTCGTGCATGCATACACAAATATGAATCAATGAAAACATTTTCTGGGTGGGCCATATCTGGGTCTACATCCATGTAAAGACCTGTCTTTTGCCAAATCTATTGACTTCATAGGCATCCTCTTAAAGTCCACAGCCCTAGCTCGTGGTTGCCCTTTAACCCCATGTTGAGACAGATCCGTATTTAACCCGTGAAAGGAAGCAGGATATGCACCATATACCTCTATTGCAAAGATTCCTAGTCACCGACACTGTCGCTACCGAACCTGCGTGCATAAATAGATCAATTGTGACCATTAGTGATTCTAGCTCAAAAAATGGCCCGACATACTACATTGTCGGTTAATACAAAATATTGCTTTGTATATCGTTTAAAGATAGTATGGAAAACTGTCAACGTCTATTGTCATATTTACACTAGAACAGATCGATTGTCATATAAGTAGTGATACAATAGAGATCTTTAACACAGAAGACGTCATACGATTACAACCCCATAACGTCGGTATTAATAATTGATTGGCCCAAGTTCATATTGCTATCACATTTATCATTGTGATGTTTGAGTCTGAGCGATGCTATTCTTGCATACATTGTATATCGTTTGCGAAGTCACGTAATGGTTTTACACGCTTTGTATTAACCAGCGTGCAGTAATGTCACCAGACTGGTTTGACTACGGAAGGTAGGGCATTCTGACCTTCTGAAGCATGCAAAATAGCTTCTTCATCTGGGCTTTACTGACGTAATCCTGATGTCTGAGGTCATCTGAGTGCCCACAATAAATAGGACACGAAATGAAGTCGTTAACTCCTTGTTACCACCTGATGTGCAGATCCCTAAAGAGCAGAGGTCAGGTTGGCGTGATTAGTGGTGGTCGCGGGAGCTCCTGCGGCGGCTTGTAAACGTGTCAGCGGAAAGAACAATGTACGGGCAACTCGGTGATGTCCGTGGGCAAGGACTGGGCACTAGCAGGTAAGTGCTTGCACAAGGCAAACATTGTACAAATTGCATGACCGTGATGTCTATGTGACAATGATGTTGGTTTATGCGTGCAACTCAAGCGTGTTCTTGTATTTGGGAGAGTGACGAAGTCTTTCCTTGACTTGTATTATATGGTTATATACCTATTCATGGTAGTATTATGGACATCCGACCGTTGACAAGTCACTTAAGAGAAGTCGGTACAAAATAGAGTCGACGTACACTATTTTTAATAAGTAGCTAGGTTTTGGGGCAGATATCGGCATATTTGATAATTGATTTGAATATTTAAATATTTCAAAGCTTGTCAAGTCATTTGCTGCCAGAGATTCTAAGGTTTTTGTCGTGAGTCGGCTACTTTAGCTATGCTGTGCTTCAAGAGAAACATCTTCTGTGTTTGGGGTACTGAAGTTGCTTCACTGTCAGCTTTCTTTATGTTGGCGTGGTGGACAAAAGAAGCAATAGAAGGACCAAAGCTTGGTTAAGAAAAGCTGTGTCAATAACGTATACTTGATGCAATAATGACTAGCCTGTTTGTACAAATGTATTGGTTTAGAACATAAAAAGTCAGTTGTGACGATGAAGATTGGTGAAACACATCTTTACTTCGCTGTTTGGGTGATTTAGTCAAGTCAGGCTCGACATCCAGTATAATCAGCAGACACACGCATTTTACGTTCAAAAATACGTACTATAAAGTGCACAATTAGCATTTTTAAGTTGATTACTGGACATAAAGATCATTTCTAGACTTCTAGACTAGAAATGTTTCTAAAAACATTTTTCTTATCGGTTCAGTTGTTAAAAAAGCAATTGCTTACAAGAACGAATTAATTGGTATACCCTTGCAATTGACGCCAGATATTTTGTATACCTGAAAAGGATGATAAACCTTCTCCAATAGATGGATTTTAGCTATTTCGTTAACTATATCAACGATCGAGGTCCACGTGATGACGGTGCATTACAAGTATATTAGTGCGGGAAAATTGTATTGTATTACATGTCATGGTGGTATATGCATATTGGGAATTGGTCAAACTCAGCATGCAACACCATAAAATTTGAAACAACAGCTGAACATACTCTGATTCAGAAGAAATTTGTAAGTACCCGGAATCATCTGCTGGACCGAGTGAGGCGGACCCCCAGGTCGTACACTTGTTGCATATTGTAGTTGTAGAGAAGGAGCACAGCCACGACCATAACTTCTCACTGGATGGTTGAGGAGTTTTCGTAAAAGAACCCCGGAACTTTGCATTCTGTGAAACTTGCATCTGCTTTTTATGAGAACTCGCGTAGTGTGTATTGCGTAATCGTGTATAAAGCTCAATATCTTTAAAATGAAGAATATTCATTCAAAAGGATTCGAATAATGAAAGCATTTCGTACGATCACATAGATATAGTATCTAACAATTCAAAATTGAACATGATGGGTACAATACTTTTAAGTCATGTATAATGAAGCTTATCAATTGCCACTCCGATCAAAATTTCCCCACTTCTAGTTAAACCTCGTTTAGAGAACGTGACATTAGCAAATATCGTACTCGAAGGCGTACACTCGTACAGTACTTTCTAACAATGTATACTATGAATACTTTTAATATATATTTACTACTTAAAGTTCTTCCAGTGTATATTTACTACTATAATTTACTCCTTTGGAAATAAATACGTATTGAGTAGGCAGAAAGAACCTCTTTGTTTCAGAGATCTTGGCTTAGTGTATGACAGATATAGTTAGGCTATCATTGAACAGTCCATTTATGCTAGGAGTTTAGTACGATTGTAGCTAAAGATGGCATGCTTAACGAATTACGTAATAATTTGGAACACTTTGGTGTATCTTCGAAGCAGCAGATAACGATCACTTACAATATTTGTCATTCTTCCCCTGGTTGTGAAAGAATAAGTTTTTTCCTACAAACGTTTTAGACAATATATCTACCTGGAACGAATTCACAACGGTCACGTATGTCCCTGAGCAAGGCGACATTGGTCCTTCCTGACGATTTCAGTTTTCTTCTTACCATAACAATGACAAGTACCAAATGAAAGAAAAATTTCGCGCACGGGTATCAAGAGAAGTTGAGAAAGTCCAGAGATTTGACAGTTAACATTGTAACCATTAACGTTTGACACCTTGCTTTTCCTCACTTCTCTTTTATTCCTCTCGTGAATTATTTGACTTGCTATAATACAGGACCATATCCCATAATGAAGAAGGAACACTGTATCGACTTCCAGTTACTCCTGTAGATAGATCTACCTTAGATTTTCCCCTCTAATTTAATTCAACGGTTGGTGAGTGGAATGACGGTGTATAAGAGGCCGCCCCGTACAATAGAGACTGTTAGAAATGCCACTCAATACAAGGAAGCATACAAAATGGCCACCGGTAGGCCAAACATGGAATGGACGTGGGTTATATTTAAAAGCTTGTCTTATGCGCAAAATCTGTATCTGAGTAAGACCCAATTTTAATACTTGTACTGCGGTTGACTGAGTAAAGCGCAGAAAAGATGTCCATATGTTTGAAGCTAAAGTCGTAATTGCAGGTATTGATCCCTGAATACTCCTTTTGAGGAGGCATTCGTCACGTTAATCATTATGGTGTCTATGGCTATTAAAAGCTCGTTGAATCCTTTGTCTGTGTGAAATGACCGAGGAAGTATAGACCATGCATGAACTTCGAAGAGAGACATGTGAAAATCAGTTCACACAGTTACTCCAGATGTTGATATGCTTAACGAGGCGCGTCCGAAACGCAAAACCAAATCACTGCGTCTGACTGAGTTAGAGGTTTCTTAGAAATGGTTGTTCTCTGTAATATTTATTGATACGAAGTTCGTTAAATCTAGTGACCAGACAAAATAAAGTACCACTCTTAGACCGAATATGCGACGCGCAACTTACTAAGGTGTTGCGGAATGTATCCACCTCGTCATTTCTTTCTCAATTTTTATCAGTTCTCTAATGAGTAAGCGCATGTCACGTGGTTATTGTGGGAGTAGGCTCATTCGGAAATGTGCGCTTATTTTGAAGCTTGCCTTAAAAATGGTCAATACTCAATTGAAAGTATGGGCGTATTTAGGTATATACAGCCAACTCTTTGTCTTGTAGTGGTCCCAGCTGCCTAGTGTAGAGTACCTTTTCAATTTTCTCTGACTTAAGGACAGGACGTACCTTGAGTTTTGCTCCCGTATTAGCAGGGAAGATTAATGAATCCCAGAAAGATGCCCATTAGCTGTGTTTTTTAATTTTGACGTATTTTTGTTTAGCAATAATGTAGTGTAAAATGTTTGGTTTCATATACTCAATTTCGCCCACATATAAAGCTAGTTTACTTCGCTAGCATCTTGAAGTTATATCTTGTGTGTAAAGCGTTCAGCAAACGAAGCACTTTTAGTGTTTTAGGTCTAGATTAGCGGAATCTTTCATCATCATCATCATCATCATCATCATGCATTTAGAGTCCGTTGGACCCTTTCCAGGGTGTTGGACTGTCTTCTGGCGTCACGTAACTTCTGTCGTTATAGGTCCCTGTCACCTGCCATGTCAATGGTAAGGTTGCAGGAACTGAGATCTTCCTTAATAGTATCACTCCAATTCTTTCTGGGGCGTCCTTTGTTAGGCATTTATAAAAATAATCCTTTTCTTGATGGAAATAAGTTTAAAGTTTTAAAAAGCTAGAAATAGGGTGGTGGTGGTCAACTATTGCATTATAATGTTCAGCGGAGTACACCTAACTGCGTAATTGTAGGGGGCCGAAAAGGCAGGATAAGTGAGTATTTTCTTAAACTTCGTAAAATGTGGAATTGTAATGAAATGCGTCTTGTGGAATCTTATTGATATATTATGAAATAGGCGGGTTAGGGATGTGTAACAAGAAAATGGAGAGTAATGATATGTCTTAAAAAATTCAGCCCTCGCCATAGCATTTTTCTGTATAAGTTTGTATGAGTACCAGTTTAGATACTCGTATATATATTTGGTTTATACCGTCTGCGTGAAGAAAGGGGAAAGAGTTATGAAAATAGCCACAACTGGATGTAATAAACCTGTAATATAGAAGGCCATCAATTATAATCCCTGACAACGTCAATATAAAGGGATAGTGATAATTAAACGGCAAAATGGACGTTCTCATGATATCCTTAATAGGAGTTCTAAAATGTGATCATAGATAGCAAATTTTAAAAATGAAGCAATTTAACCCCCGGCAAAGATGCACAAAGTTGGAACAAACTTCCCTTTTAAAATGCATTTTTTGTTTGGTATACACCAGAGGTCGTAGCACTTGCTTCCAGTAAATGTAGTATCAGGTTCGAGCAGTCCTACTCAACAGTATCTGTTTTGCCCAAGTGCCATATTTTGTCCACTAAGGGCTGCTGAGCCTAGTGATATGTCATAACCTGATGATTGAGCCATTGCTACATCTCCACAAGCTCATTCAATAACACCTTCCAACCTGCTGCTGCCACCAAAATCTCTTACCCCCAGAGTATCCACCTATTTGCTGGAGCCTCTCATCGAAGTATATTGGTAACATAACTAGACACACAATGCCATAAACAATCAAAAGATAAAGTCGTGTTTCATTGTTTTGTTGCTCCAGAGGAATTTAATTGATACAGTCGAACCTGTGTATAGCGGACATGCTATATTAGCGGACACCTGGTAATAGCAGACACATTTTCTAGGAACGGGTCGAATCATGGTCAAACTCTCATTGAAATACCTCTATATAGCGGGCAGTTTTATAGCGGGCACTTGTTATAGCAGACACATTGTCTCGGAACCGCGTGAACATTTGCCTTAAAATTAACCTGTGTATAGCGGACATTCGTATTTTGCTCCTATTTAAGCCCCCCTAGCCCTATGGCTTCGTGGTCCCTGAGTTGTCAGAAGAATGTAAACCAATAAAATTCATTATACAGTAAGTATTTTTGAAACAAGTGACTTTTTCAAATCCTGCTAAGCGTATTAGATTTATTATTTAAAGCTTTATTATTGAGATTTCTATATGAGATTTAAAAGATTGTTATGAATTAATGTATCTTTTTGTTCTTCTTTTCTTGACGAAATTAGGCAGATTAATGAAGTAGGATTAATTAATTAAGATTAATTAATTTAGGCAGATATATTTGAACACCTCTATGTAGTGGACACCTGGTAATATTGGACACTTTTTCCAGGAACCGCAGGTGTCCGCCATAGACAGATTCGACTGTATGTGCCAAAGCTTGCACAGGATTTATAAAAGGGCAGCAGCTAGATAGCATGCGTAACAGATACAAAGTATTACGCATACCAATGCCTTGTAAATTTACAAAGTTGCGATTTCTCAGCTTCACATTCAGCCGTTTTCTTTCATACTTTTTGTTGTATTGCTATGTGTACGTGTTTTATCTGAGGAGCCAGTTTGTCGCAGTAAAATATGGTTGCATTACATATTCATGCTACCTAAACTCCTTGTAGAAAGGAAAAGCTATCGACTTTTATGTATCCTAAGAATGCAAGGTTTTCTTTTATGTAGGGTTCCAGTGCACTTCCGTAATGCCTTATATGTATAAAAGCCACGTAAACGACAGGACGCGACAAGACACGACAGGACACGACATCGATATTTAATTTAGTGGAGGCCACGAAATTTCAAGTATCGAAGTCGATTTCATTTGAGGAAACTCGTTGTTGTTGAAAAGCACATAATCGGGAAGTAAATTCAAAGGAAACGAAACGTCTGTTATTGTTCATACATAGTGAAAGAATTGTATGTAGGGGGAAGATAGAGTTGATTCTTAGACAGAGTCAAAGTTCTGTATCTAATTGCTTGATCTATCAGATTTATTTGTTACTTTTGTTTGGTTCCGATAATGACACGTCTGTTTGATTTTGGGTACCAGAAAACAAAGCATGCGGACATTTTATCGATCTTTGCCGCAAGCAAGAGAAAATGTTGCGTTGACGCTGTTTAAAATTAAAGAGGAAAAACATCCCCACGATTTCCTCAAGTTTTTTGGTACTTTTATTGGTTTAATCTGCAATTTGTTTATGACTAGTGTTCTTTTTAGCTCTGTGTTTATTCGTTTATTTCAGGGTTGCCAAACGGGACTGTCCTCCTTTCCAGAAAACAAATAGGATGTTGTAAGGTAAGTTCAAAAGCATAAGAAAGCGCCGGGTAATCTTAGCCAATGATAATAGGTAATCGTGCCTAATTTCTAGATTGGCGCATTACTGGGGTTACTTTCCTTGCGATCGTCATAATGACCACCTCGGGTTTTAAAAACCAGAAACACTATCAAGCAATGTGAGTCTGCCATAGGTCAACAGTTGCTCTAAAACTCATAGTGTGCTAAAATGTTGGTGGTGTTCCGTATCAATGGGAGCGCTACGTTGACGCTTCATTAGTCTGCTGTGCAGTCAGTTCTTATGAAGGCAGGATTGCCTTTGCTCTGCAGATAGAAATAACCTGCCTACTCACATAGTTCTAGCAGATATGGATTGTTATAAAACACTAGAATAATTTGCCCCAGTCCTGATTGGCTCGTTTAAAACACAGCTGAGTCTCGGTTTCATTCTTTCTTTTTCAGAGGAGTGCCAGAGGAAAAAGCTTACAAATACAATATTAAAATTTCCTGCTGCCTTGATGTTACAAACTACATGAAACATTGTAGGATCTTTTAGTTCTCATTCTACTTAATATCTTAACGAGAAACTTGCTATGAAGTTTTATATCAATGTCAGCAATAGTGTACATTGCTTATATTACAATACAAACCAAAACAAACAGACAACTCTAGTTTGTTTGCAGTAGTTAATTGCCTAACCCTCCATGGGTCCTTTGCTCTGCGTTCAGCAGTGAGAACAGGGATCCTCGAATCTTCCCGATTTGTTCTGCGCAACGCTTATATGGTCTTCCACGTCTCCTACTCCCTTCGAAGTCTTCTTTGTATGCGCTTTTGACAAAGTCCCTATCGTCTCCTCTGTTCACATGTCAAAATCAGTTCTTTCTTTACTTTTTGACTATATTCAGGATCTCGTTCTTTACACCAAGCATCTTCCTAATGTTAGCTAGTCGGCACATGTCTGTTCTTTTTTCTCCGACCATTGCTCTGAGGCAGTCATTTTCAAAACCGATCAATTTGCAAGCATCAGCTGCTTCTAGGGTCCATGTATCTGAAGCATAAGTTGCGATGGGTACGATTAGCGCATAATGTAACCGCAGCTTTTTACAGTTTGGTATTTCTTTCATTGACCCGGCATTCTTTCATATTACGGAATTTCATATATTCCAACAACCCCCCACTTCAATTTGCATTGTGATGTCATTGAACCACCACAAAGGAGCTCTTCCCCAGTGATGTCATTGCATATGATTTTTCTTAAATAACCGTTTATTTCGTTCCCACAGGATATAGACAACGGATACTTCGCAATTATTTCTGAGGTACATGAAATATAAATTTGATTATTTTCCCGACCTTATCATTTCTCATTACTACGACGGCAGACCAGATTTGACAACCTTGATCGAACTCATTTTTAACAGGCATGGTGGGTACGATAACATATCCGTTAACAATAAAATGTGGTATCGTGAAATGACGGCTCGTTAGATATGTCACATGTGTCAGATATTTCAAGCCCATGGTTAATTTCCCAAAGGAGTAGAGTAGATGTGTGGTGGATATCAACGAGAGATGAAGGTCACGTTTGATAACTAGTATCTGTTTGTAAGTATCTGAGAAATAGCTATGAAAGGAAATTGATCGCCTCCCTTCTCTTCATGCACAGTGAAAAACATAGCCTTGAGACATAGAGTGACTTTTCATTTGCCCCAGGTGCCTTAGGATTCTTTAAACTCACTCGATTTTTTTTGTTTTTGTCAAAAACATTCGAGCATGGGACCTATACTTTAGAAACTGACGGTTTATATGTTCTGATGGCAAGGGTTAAAATCCACGTTGAAGTTCCAAGTTGACACCCCCCCCCCCCCACACACACACACACTCATACCCCAGTACATGTTCCAATTATTTGGCAATCTTAATGTTAACTATGCAATTAGCTTCACGTAGTGCAGGGTGATACGAGGTGGCCTTGAATCGGTGAAAGTTCAATAATATACACGCAAACATTAAAACCAGAATAGGGGACGCTGACAGTTGGTATACTTGGACTCATTTGCTTTGCAAGCTGTCTCTGTTTTTGTTGCTGCTGTTGCTATTGCTGCTGTTGCTGTTGCTGCTGTTGCTGTTGCTGTTACTGTTGCTGTTGCTGTTGCTGCTGTTACTGCTGTTTCTGTTGCTGTTATTGCTAGTGACGATGATGTCTTTTTTTGTTTTCTCTTAAGAATGGAAAGCTCAGTTTCTTTCTATCGAAGAGGAACGAGGAAGAATTTTCACGTCTGCTAAAGCCGTTCGAAAGTATGTCGATTGAAAACGTTGAGTTTGAGGTATAACCGGTTTTTCATAAATATTTTATTCCGTTTGCATTCAGTTAGCTTTTCTTTTGAACTTCTTCTAGGAAAACAGTAACATTTTAGATTTGGTATCGGATTACGTTTGAGATCTCTTTGTTTATTCACCGGTAGTCAGATAATGCTTTTCATTCTTTTCTTATCTTCACCCAGACTTTGTCCATTTACACTCTTCAAATCCACTCTTTTGTAGGCAAACAGGATTCAAGCATAACTTTGATTATTATTAGGAAACATAAAGCGTTTTTAACTTCATAAATGCAAGTTTATGCTTTCTTGCACCAAGAACCAGTCATAAAATAGCATGTCGAAAGTATGTCCTTCCTTTTAACAGTGCTCTACAATCTTATGGCTCTTTATTTCACCTTGTGCGCCGGCTTTCTTGTGTTGTTTTCTTTTCAGTCCCAAAGAACGTTTAGATTCTCCAATATACGTTGCTGTGCAGTCCTTGCAACGATTTTTTTGGCTTCTGCAAGTGGCACAAGGTCTAAGGGTTTCGACAGTGTTCTGCGCAAGGTGGAGGCTTTGTAGAAAGTATCTCGAGTGTTGTGTGGTTTGAGGATTCAATTGATGGCTTTACTTGAGTGTTTGATGTGTGTTCTTCGGAGTTCTGTGTCGTGTTCCTGAGGGCGTTTGTTCTCTTCCTCAAGACCTTCCCGATGTCTTGTAAATGATAGAAGTTAGGTGAGATGACAGCTTTTAGGTGTTCTTCTTCTTCCTTCTACCTGAAAAATGTAGTGATGACACTATTACGGCTGACGTCGAGAGATGTTGCGCATTATTGAGATAATAATCGGTGTGGGTTAGCTTTCTGTAGATTGAGACTGAAATGCCGTGGTCTGCTTTTGTTGTAAGCTGGACATCAATATATGGTAGTTTTCACCTTTTTCTGCTTCCGTGGTAAATTTGATGTTTTGGTGGGAACTCTTGATATGTTGGGATAAAACTGCGTGGATTTCCCTTCCTAATTCAGTGAAGACGGCGTCAACGTGTCTCTACCGGGTGAAATGTGCATTGTCTTTAGTTGGGAGGCTGGTGTGCAGAGCTGCGATATCAAGGGAAACCATGATTTGTCACTGTTGACTCTTTGCGTTTTGATGAAGATTGCAAATTCAGTTGACTTGTTGCAGTGATGTGAATTCATTGGCCAGATTAGGAAATTATGGGTCTTATTGGTAAGCTCGCCTTATGTACTATGGGTAGACCATAGTGGAAGCATAGAAGAGGTGAATCCTTGGGCTTAATTTTCTGATCAAGATTGTGTAGATGGTCATCATTCGATCGACTCAACTAAAAAATTTTCGGCTTTGTTCGTTACTGCTTGGAAGAGCTTCTTGCCAGGATAGTGTCTAGACCACTGTTGAGGTGTTTAAGGCACTGTTGGGGTGTTGTCTGTCTTGCACATAATAAATATTTCACGCCGTTCGTCAGCCGGAAAGATGGAGATTGGGCTGTTTACTTTAAGGGTCCTGATCACAGTCTTTTTGCCTACACTGAAATTGTCTGGGGGAACTTTACAACAATGGGGGTAAGACTTTTTTTCGCTTTTATAGTGTCTACTTCATCTTCAACTGCATACAACCTCTCTAGAAGGAACTGTTCTTGGGGTTGCAGAACAGTTCAGACCTTTCTGTAGCAGGGACTCCTTTTACTGGGTAAGTGTTCGACTATATATGTCGATGATCTAATTTGACCTGTTCTTTGTGTGCGTTACTGAAGACGGCATTTTCCTAACTTTCTCCAACCTTTTTAGTTGTCTTTCTTTGGTGGAAAGCAATCTGGGTCGGTACGTGCATTCAATGGCAGCTACCAGCTCATGGTAGTGATGGCCAGGAAGGGTATCGTATGTGGTGAAGGTTTTCATATGAATAGGAAGTATTTTCAAGCTACGTTTTCAGGGATGCTTCTCTCATCTCCAGGTTGAGCAAAAATACCTGTTTATCGCGAACTTTTATGTTCTAGATGTGAAACAGTTGGTGAAGGTCAACTTATTTAAATGTTTATATTCTATTCCTATGCTTTAACTTTACTCACTTTCTGTATCTTGCTTTTCGTAACCTTATTTCATTTTGTTATTCAATGATGTCTGAATCATAGTCTAAAGTGGCTCTTGACTGATTATCACACCATGCCGCTCAGATGGAAGATCCTTTAGATGAACGAAGAGTTGTAGGAGACACAATATATATACGCTAACATTTCGACAGCACTGCTGCAAACAGACACATGAATAATAAAAATTGTTGCTAAACATCTATGATGATAATGAATTTGTATCTCGAATGAACGAGTGGTCTCTGTGTTGACGATCCTTACGTTGAAATATCACATAAGAGCACTTGTTGTATTGACCTGTTTGTCTTAAAATTTTATGATCTTAAACGTACTTGACTTGACTTGACTTATTTCGAGCTCGCTCGGACACCATTGACCTGTGTTCAGCTGGAAAAGAAGAAAATCCCAGTCGTCCACAAAGCTCAACATATTTATTTTAAATCTTTGAATACTTCTCCCATATGAAGCATGGTTGCAAAGTGAATGTTGCTAGACGCAGCTTATTTTGCAGAAGTTATAATGATCATTAATTGACACCAAGTTTACACCCTTTTTCAAATTTCTTACAGGTATCAATTCATGACGCACAATATGATTCCTTGTCTTCAGGAATTCGAATACTTGCCAGTGTGGATGAAGCTGATTCTACTGAATATGTATGTTGATAGTATCTTACAAAGGGTTCTTTCTTTCTGTCTGTCTGTCTTTCTTTCTTTCTTTCTTTCTTTCCCCTTTCTTTCTTTCCCTCTTTCCTTCTTTCCTTCTTTCCTTCTTTCCTTCTTTCCTTCTTTCCTTCTTTCCTTCTTTCCTTCTTTCCTTCTTT
>JAAAKL020010155.1:0-14572 GCA_010016065.2 Carybdea cf. marsupialis auct. non (Linnaeus, 1758)
TTGGGCATAATTGTAGATCTCCTTTCTTAGGCAACGTGATGACGAGAGAGTGGGTCCAAGCTGTAGGCCAGAAACCATATGTCCATAGTGAATTGCAAATGTTTGTGAGCACTGTAACTGTTACTTCGCCACCCGCTTGAAGCAGCACAGCAGGAATATTACTCACACCCGGTGATTTTTCAGGCTTCAGACTGCGCACTGCTTCTTCAACCTCTTCTCGAAGTATTGAGACTGGGGATTCTGTGTTTTGGGAGCTTGGGTTGTTGAGGAAAGATCTGTCACCAGTCGCCTCCTGCTTGTATACTACAATATTCTGTCCAACGCTTCATTATATCACGATCACGTGTGGACAGAGCTTTGTTTATTTTTTATTACAGATGCCCTGCCATGTTTAACACCAATGAGGCTTATGACCACTTCGTACGCCTTTTTACTGTTCGTGTTGATATTCCGCTCTATTTCCTCGTACCGTTGGTCTCTCACTTCTCCTTTTCTGCTCTAAGTTGTTTCCTTTTCTTTTTAGTGCCCTCTGTGTATTTTAGTTGTCCCTCTGTCGTCGACCGCTTTGGTCTGATAGTTCGTCGTTGATCTCAGAGCTGCAGAGTTTTCTGACTAACCTAAGGATGTTTAGTCGGACGATGTCTTGAGCATATCACTTCATTGAACTTCTCCACGACTGAGTCAATGTCTCCAGGCTCATCTTTCATATCAAGGAGAGGGGCAAATCTTCCTCCGACTGTAGTCTTGAGCATGTCTAATATGTCCCTGTCCATCAGTTTCTCAAGATTAACTTGAATCTGGTGTTTCAAGGCTTTCTTAGCTTTTTTAGTCTCATGTGGAAGGTCATCATGACGAGGTTGTGGTCGATGCCAACATCTGTACTAGGGAAACTTCGTGTTTTTGCTGTATGCATTGAGGGTCTAAAGCAGCTTGGTACCAGGATGTAATCAATTTGATTCGTGTATTGATTACCCGGACTATGCCATGTCGAAGTCCTTGACGTCTTGTGGACACACCAGGTACTCGCTATTGTCAGTTGGTTGGAGGCAAATTCTAACAAATGGAGCCCTATGATGTTGGGCCAGTTTCTCCTTTCATCTTGAGCTACTTCAGCTTTCCAATCACCGAGGAGTATGATCACATCATTCTTGTAGGCGTTTTCAATAACAGATTGTAACAACTCGTACAATTCGTCAACTTCCTGATCTTCGTGTGTAGGAAAATATACTCATATAACAATTATGTTAACCGATTTTGCCCGCAGCCTTAGTGAGATGATCCTGCTTCCACTGGGTCACATCCCATGATTGAGTTCACCCAGTCTTTGTGAACAAGAAATTCGACACCATGACTATGTTGACTTTCATCACCAGCGTAGTATATCTTGTGCACCTTGTCAGTTGTCGTCTCTCCACTGCTCTTCCAGCGCATCTCTGAGAGGCCAATAACGTGCCATTTATGGTTCCCTACTTCATGTAGAAGCCCCTCTAGTCTCCCTTGAGCCCGTAGTGTCTGAACATTCCACGTGCCGATAACAAACTGCTCTCTACTTCTTTTAGCTTTGTCATGTGCACCAGTTGGATACTTTTCACCCCCGTCCTGATGCAAGGCGGTGGGCGAGCTCGTTTTTAAACCGGTACTCGACCGATCGAGTATGGTTCCTGATGATAACCTTATATTCATGTAGCGATTCACTGGTAAATACACTCTAGCAGCACTCACCCCTCTGTAGACCGGTTGATCACAGCAGAGCTCCACTGATTAAAATGCTGTTCTCTTTGATCCCGAGCAGGTAGCCGTTAAACCAATCTTATAGTACCTCCGCCCTGGCCGTTGGATTCAACCAGGAAGACATCCTCCTAGTTTTGCCCTGCTGAAAGTACCCCCTCACGTCATTCAGCCTGCCAGCTGAGGCAGTTACCAGGGTGTGGCACGAGGAGCACAGACGTGAGAGTTGAGTGGGTGCTGAGAACCGGTGGCTCTGAAGGTGCCGCCATCCGAAGGTGCCGCTGTCAATTACCAAGGGTACTACCTCTACCCACACTCCCCTTACATCCCACCTTGAATGATGTTCTTCCTCAAATAAGCATACCTGCGACGATACAAATCAAAGAAATGTAGCGTAATATCCAGGTTTTCACCTCAGAGACAAACAGTTCTTTTGTCATAAATTGGTACGTGCGACCTCATGATTCCGCGACAATTTCAAAGAAATTGAGACAGATGAACTATCAACCTCGCTTTGAAGATTTTATTCTTCAAATCACAATTTCTGTCACCACAAAAATTTAACCTATTTGGCTAACGTTTTCGAATGTCCTTCCAATGGTGCCTGCAGTTCCAAACCAGCCTTATTCCTTATTATCCAAGTCATTGGTTTTGAAGTCAGATCATAACTCACCTTCCAATCAACGCCTAAATGAACTGATGCAACCTTGGTACATTAAGAATCCAAGGACTTATCTGTGTAGTCATTCAATGTGGTGTTGCAATGCGACACTTCATGGTCAGCAGTGTAACCTGAAATTGCTATGGGATACTAAGGAGAGATGACAACTGACATTTGTGTCTTTTCCACAACGTAATTTGTCTTTGCAGAAAGCATTGTTACAATGAATAAAATGTGGCGCTAGTAACAAAATGCATACGGCTAACCTTTTTTTAATGGCTACTAGGTATTGTACATGCAATGGTAACACGGTACAGTTAAGCCAGAGTATTGGTTTTATGGCCTATTTTGCTTTGCAAAAATTTTTCTTGCTTGCCTAAAACTACCTTCGCTTCCAAATTACCCTTACGTGTGGCAGCTCTTGTTGAACAAGAGACGTCTTTTGTCCCTCTAGACATTTTCCAGTATCAACGCATAAGTCACATACCCTGTACAAATCAGACATAATAATCGCTGCCAATACCACATTTCAAGTGGCTCTGACATTCTGCAGCACTACTGTACGATGGTCCAAACTTCATAACTATACATTACTAAACGGGTTAGGTTTCAATACGACACGTTGTACTGGAAAGGTTGAAACCAAGATCTTCCCACAATTTTTGCGGTTGAATTGTTCCAGTTTTTTCAGGGCTAGTGACCTCCTAATAGATGAGCCCCACCCCTGCAAAATAGCATTCCAAACCTCCTTTATTGTAGGGCCTCACAATCTGATAGTTTGGCTTCCGGAGATCAGCAAGAGTTATTTGGGGTACTTTTATGTTGGATCACATGAAAGGTTCCCTATCAGTTCAACTGCAAATCTCACGTTGTGTTATCAAAATGTAAAGTATTAAATACGTGTCCTTCCCCCTCCATTTATTGGAAACATTGAGCGTGAGTGTGTCACAACTATGGAAGAGCACTGGCAAAAGACGATGCCAGAAAACTTTGAAAAATAATTCAATATGAAAGTCTTTCCATTATCATCATATTCTGATGGGAATTGAAAATATGTATCAACATTCAGTTAGTGGTCCTGAACTTTGTTGAAGAACTTGGCGACGGTACTCATAAATTTCATTTTAGCTTTAGGAAATTCCAAGAGAAGTTGGTTATAAGTCATTTAGCCCCTTGCTAGCCAGACTTCTTATTTCTGGAAATAGCTCAAACTGAAGATCTCTGGCTCGTCCTTAGCTGTTCTTTTCCTTGGTATTTTCGGCCTTATTTTCAGCCTTATTTTTGGCCTTATAGCACTTTTTAACACCTTCATGCCTCTAATGCTATTTCTCTATATGTGAATTTCGCATTTTTTAACCGTATCCAGGCTACGTTGTTTCGATATTCCCATGACGGGAGGGGTACTCCAGCAGTTATTTCGATGCAAATTTTAACTCCATAAGTATTTGTTAATTAGATATGAAACATTACAGTAACAAAGATTAATCCTTTAGCCGGAGAAAAATGAGTTTATCTTTGAAAATGAAAGTCGTGACGTTACAAAGCAGTCGGAAGTTGAAAAGTCCTAAACACCATTTTAAAAAAGGTTGGATGGAATAGCATTTATTGGCAAGATTTCAAATAATCTTAACGTTTTAGGCTCAAAAGATCAAAATCCCTATGAAGATATTTCGTCCTTCCAGCCTCTTTGCATTTTCAACCCTTATATCAAATAGGAAAAGTTTCTGATTATCATCTATAGCCGCGCCTGTGTATCCTTTTCTAGAAAGATAGGCGCCTTATACAAGTAAGGAACAACAAGATATAGTTACGGGACAAAAGCATTACCCAGCGAACGACATGCATGAAAATTTGAATAAAGAAATACATTCCCACAGCAAAACAAATGGAAGAATGGAAAAGGCTGAAATAGTCGTGTGGTAAATACAAATTCCATTTGTTTGCACAAATCGGGGTCCAATTGTTTAATGAATACGGCCTCCGAAATTCGGAGATGGAGACTGGACATAGAATGTGCTAAAACCGAGAAACAAGAACTTGTTGTTTACAACTTTATATGTGATTTGTGTGATGCAAATTACGTTGTCTACACATCTCGCCACTTACACAAGAGAATAGATGAACACAGGTACTCATCTGTAGGCAAACATCGCCGTGATCATCATGGCCTGTTAGCGGTACCTCCCCTTAAAAATTTACTAGAGAAAATGTAAATCTAAGTTTGACTGCCTCGTTTACGAGATGCTCTTTATAAAAGAGAGGATGCCTACGCTGAAGGTTCAAACAGATTCGATCAAAGCTCTATTATTTGTATAATTTCGTGGAAATCTGATGAATTTCTTCTGTCATTTGTGACCATTGTTAGCTTAGTGAATTGGTAGCAGTTGCATCATTTTTTAGTATTACCTGATAATGACATCACGATGATGTCGAAACGTCGAAGGTTCAAACAGATTCGATCAAAGCTCTATTATTTGTATAATTTCGTGAAAATCTGATAATTTTCTTCTGTCCTTTGTGACCATTGTTAGCTTAGTGAATTGGTAGCAGTTGCATCTTTTTTTTAGTATTACCTGATAATGGCATCACGATGATGTCGAAACGTCGTGTTAACTGTTTTACACTCGTATTCTTAAGACGTCTCTGCCCAAGCTAATAAATGCTTTTTAATCTGCAAAGAGATTTATGGCTACAAGACTAGTACGGTCGACGTATAGATCGATTGTGTTAACGCAGTGAAAAGATTTGTTCAATGCATCCACAACCTGCTTTAATACAGGCTTGCTCTCTTCTAACTTTAGCAACAACTGTTTAATTCTACAAGTTTTAAAAGGATTTAACAAAATAATTTTTATTGAATAGGAAGCAATATCATGTCAATTTCCTGAGAAATACCCGTCTTTGTTATTTTTATAAAATATATGATTAAGCCTTTCGTTAAGTCAGCTGGTAATATGTTACTAATGCAGATACTTTTAATGACCTCAGTGAGACCTTTCCCAGATGAACCTATGCAAGTCTTTCGTTTTTCATCATAGATACCTTAAATTTCAGATTTTCTATCTTTCTGAGTTCTTAAAGCAGCTTTCACTTCATTTATATTGGAAGGTTTTTATCTGAACAGGACCTTAGATCAATTCTCCTCAGTCAACGGTTCTTTATTTGACCTATTTCAACATTCCAGTACTTTTTGAGAAATGTCAACGTACTCATATGGATGTAGTTACCATTTTTATAACTAGACTAGTGGACGGGGCCACCGTCTAGCGGTTGTACAGTATTCAAAGAGAAGTGAGGGTGTGGCGATGAAGTTTCTGTCTCAATATCGCAAAGTGTTAGCATCATTTTGCTATTTGTAGGTATTTCTAAAGGTGAATCTTGTCTGTATGACGAAAAGATTGTCTCGCATCATGAATAAGGGAAAATTTTAAATATTTTCAGACGCTTTGACGTTTTGAAGGCGCATCCGCTAAGGAGCTCTAGACTACCCAAAAGTTCTGTAAAAGTTCTGTTCTGTAAAAGTATTCATGCTGTCGTAAGAAAGTATGCTCTTTCTCCTATCCTATGACGGATAATATGCAGGTAGCCTTCCATATCTGAAGAGAGTGACCAAAGACACCTAAACACACATAGGAGGATAAAATCAAATGCAGTTACTGATTAGGATATGTAGTTGCATAGTGGAAGGATGTCACTAATCCCTTAAAAAGACTGGATCGAGGTTCCCATTGACTCCAACAGCGAAAAGTGTGGTCACGAATACTAGTCTCTAGAAGCTAAAATGGCGCGGGAAGGGTCCACCATGTTACATAACATTGTTTATAAGATTTGCTAGATGGGGGCTAAAGTGAAGTCTAACGACTGACCTTGCCTTGAGACGGACGACGCTCGATCCAGCGTTTTTTAGTGAGGACTAGTCCTTGCTCAATTGCTATATTATCTTTCTTTATTACATCCCATTCTAGTGTTGTTGTAAATTTGCTATTTTCTGATCTAAGAAACCCTAGACCTGCAAGTAAGAATGTACCTTGCAGTTTTGAAAATTGTTCATCTTCACTTTTCATACTTACGTAGATAAACGAAATAGCTCCGCGATGCTTGCGCATAGGGAGTAAAGAGATATATTAATCCTGTACAAGGACTCGGGAATAATGCCTTGCCTCACCAGCACGTAATTACTAACGCAGCTGAACTACGTTTCAGGATAAAATTCCTGACACGTTAATATCACAAACAAACAGGTACTAGAAAGACCCTTTTAATTAAATCAGAAAGCTTATGCGACCTTAATTAGCAAGTATGTTTGGTCTAGTAAAAATTGATAGAAAAAAAGGACCTTCATAATCTCAAAATTTGCTAATTTCCTTGCACTGATGGCAATGTGCCAAGTAAATATTTACAGCCAGGTTCACAGAAATCGGTGTCAACGGTCAATTGAGGTCTAATTGGAAGAAGCCCTTTGATAATCATGGCATAACACTGTCACCAGTTCCTTTCTGTTGCAGAAGCATTACTTGTGGGCTCATAGGCTCATAATCAAGATGTGCATGTGCTGATTACAAATGAGCATGGAGCAATTTCTAATTAACTGGGTTTTGCGCATTTTACTCTATCTTTATCTTTACAAATTTATTGATAAGCATTCAAAATAATAACCTGTCTAATATAAGGGACCATCATATTCTGAATTTTGTTACTTCTCCTCTGAAAACTACAGCCTAGAACTGACTCGATTAACATTTAATTGCTGCATTTCAAAATAAGTTACAAACCGTCGAAGCATTAAATAAGCACCCCTGAGGTGTCCATGGACACCACATTTTGTGTAAATGCTCTAAAAATATTTATTACTAAAGTCAATACAATACAATGGACGATACGCAAACAAGTTGCGCCGTACTAGGGTGGTCGGGGACGTTGCAATCTTTGTTGATATTGAAAGCCGATTACGCATCGCTTTTGAATAAAATAAATGAGTAAGTGTCCCAATGCCGTCATGTAAATCGTTTCGTTGTTTATAACTTAGTTGGTATTACTTAAATATGTGGGGTGTAAATTTGCCTGATGATCGGGAATACGTAAAACTCGGAGTAGCGAATTTCCAAATCTCATCTTCATCCGTCATGTATAGTATCTAAGCAAGACATTATAGCAACAAACTTTGTAACGTGGAGCATTGTCTTCCTTATATTTGAATTGACGCAGTAATTTGTATATTTGGAATTAGATTTATTTTTAATTGGCAATTGGTGTTTTCTAGTTACGGTTTTACCATAGGACGTTGTTTGTCATATTAAACGTCTGTTTCCAAATAGAAATTTTAGAGCGAGAAATTTTAAAGATTACTATGAGCTTCAGAGAATAGAGCAACGAAAGACCTATTTGGGGTACTAGGGGCACTAGGAGCAACAACCCGGCACTTTTATAGCTACCCCCATCGCCTCATTCAAAGACAGAATCCCCCCACCGCCTCATTCAAAGACAAAATCCCCCACCGCCTCATTCAAAGACAGAATCCCCCACCGCCTCATTCAAAGACAGAATCCCCCACCACCTTTTCCATAGGATTAGGGTTAGGGTTAGGGTGGGAAAACGTGGTGGGGTAACTCTTTTTCAGTGCAGTTTTGAACAATAGTTGGGCATCTAGAAAAGTACCCAACTGCCTTTATTCAAACCTTCGTAACGAAGTGCAATAGACTATCAGTGCACCATAAAAGTAAGTGGAGGCCCCCTCTCCAAACAGAGTTAGCTGGTTAAGGCCCTTCGGGGTAAAGGTTGGCAAATGGAAATTCATCAAATCTTACAGTTTACTTCAGAGAACAACGACAGTAATGTCTTAACAAAGTTGCAAGAAATGCATGTGTTTCAAAAGCTTTATTGAAAACCAGCCTCCAA
The DNA here is from genome assembly GCA_010016065.2 of Carybdea cf. marsupialis auct. non (Linnaeus, 1758). Taxonomy (NCBI): domain Eukaryota; kingdom Metazoa; phylum Cnidaria; class Cubozoa; order Carybdeida; family Carybdeidae; genus Carybdea; species Carybdea cf. marsupialis auct. non (Linnaeus, 1758). Next base: position 8,285 of record JAAAKL020010155.1, read on the forward strand.
ACATCTAAATACTTCACATTGTAAAATGTCGTAATTCTGCAGCAAATGAGACTACCGTCTTGCATTTATTGACTTGTGAGCACCCAGAATTGCGCTGCAGAAAAGAGTTGAACTAAAAGCCCAGTTGGAGAAACATAACATCTCAAACGAGGTTGCAATACCTGAACTCCTAATCTACACTGTTAGTTCAATTTCCAGTTTTAACTCAAAGTGATCACCTTACCGTCATATATTTAAGGCCTGAACCTTCTGCCTAGAGCCTGAATAAGGGGGTTGGGGTAAGTAGGACTCAAATTTTGGATTGGTGACACCGACCAACTCTTATAGTTTAAAAGGTCCGGGTTTCTTCTCAATCATAAGTCCTACAGGTAAATATGTTGCTCTCCCTTCTAGTCTATTCACGCAAAATATGTAAACCACAAGACACAGCAGGTCAAGCTCCAAAATAGTGGCGACCTGCCCCAAACCAGCTTTGTTTAACTCTCATAGTGACAATTTTGCTCTGTTCTTTGCTGTCTTAGTAGCTTTAGATCTGCAGAGCTTTTTTCACATACCTTATGTTAAGTCTTGCAGGCTATACATATTAACATCAGTGACTTGAGTATAGTTCACCAGTTATCGTAAACATAGTTGAGCATCCTTCCGCTTGTACAAACATGCTTGAGGAGCATCATGAAATAAATTCGACGCAATCTTCTTATGGTTTGCAACGTACACAGTTACATCATGAATAAAATTGAGCCTTTCGTCACTGCTGAAAATTTATCTGCAGTAATGCCATTTTGGGAGGCAGTGTATTTGGCACCTTTCGACTTTCATTCTATGTACCTACCGAATGCATACTGATCTATATTGTACTTTGATAGTTTGACGCAACTGCCATGGATCTCTATTTTATTAAATATCTACAAAGATCAAATTAAGTTATTTTGTCGACAAAGATTTACAACTACGAAGCCCGTAAGAAAGGAAAGATTTTTCAATTTTTTGTGGTTGAGAAACCACAAGCGGCTATGTAATTTACATTTTTCGTTTCCGCACTTCCTGGCAGCAATCTGCGCACTTGGGCTCAACCACCGTCACAACATTCCTGAATGCTCTATGGCGGACCATAAATTAATATCCTTCCTATGCTATGGTTTCACCATTCCAACTGCGATTTTGCTGTCAAACATCGTATCAAATAGCAGATTCTTCCTTGTGCTTTATTCGCAAGAAGTAGATGTTAGAAGTGCTGTCGCTGGGTTGATTTATGGATCACCCCTTCTGTGCAATCCATGTTGTTTCCTGCAAGCAATTCTCCGTCATTAGCTAAACGAATGGCAACATGGCAATATTTACACTAATGGGGCTTACCGCTTATGAAGAATTTAAGAAATAACTGAAGATATTTTCATTCTGTTACATGTAAATGACGCAAGATTCCGAAGTATACAGGCACACACTCTGCTACCCAAAGAGTCGACCATGCCGAGATCTTGTTAACAGTATTTCAACCCTTTTGAACCATTTTGATGCCGCGACATGAGAAAAAAACTTATTATTTTCCTCCAGCTTTTGTTAAAATTTTGGGCTAATACTATTTTTGCTTAGTTCTCAGTTATTTTGTGAAAGCTTTTCGATCGATATTCATCATCATAATTACATCGATAATGAACAAAAGTTTGACAAAATAAAATCACAAAATAACAGTCAAGGGTATAGCGTGCATCGTGTCTGTTATTCTTTCACACCAGATTAATAACATGACATATGATATTTATACGTTACACCACACATACGTCTTTTATTTCTTTTCCTGCATTATATTCAATAGCCATACATATTGAAGAATTCTCTTTGAAATTCGAGTACCTCAGGTTTCCCATCAAAAGAGACAGAAACGATAAAAGTAACATTATCCTTTTCACAATATGAAAGACATCGAGATGATTCAGAGGTAATTGCATTCTGCGCGAGCTCCTGAAATTCAAGTTGCAAACAGCCAGTGTTCCTCACAGCGGCGTAGTCAGGTCATCTTTGTTGGGTATGCTAATTATGTATGAGAATTCTTTAGGGCATGCTCCATCAAAAAATTTACCGGTGTCTGGCACTCCCCCCCCGGGGAATCCGGGATGCAACCAGGGGATGCTTTCCAATTTTGTTTATTTTGTAGCCCAGAAGCACATATTGTAGGAAATTCTTATTTAAGATTTTTCTTTATTGAGATTTTGCTTAAACCAGGGTATGCTATTTTACCTTGATGTCCTTTCTTAGGGTATGCTTAGCATACCAAGCATACCCCTGGCTACGCCACTGGTTCCTCAAGGTGAGGAATGACAAGAGTAGGTCGGGGGGAGGAGGACTCGGACAATACAGACCTTATAACGTTAATGCAATCTTATGTGAACACAATCAATGGAATTAGAGCTAACGAGCCTCAACCTCAAACGAAGCGATAATCAGCCTGTTTGTTCACACCCAATATTGTATTACTTTCCATCTACCGTCCACAAGGAATGGTCATCGTTAAAATACCTTGTCACATCGGGAACATGCTAAGGTGGGAATGGCAATGGGTGTCCTAATCAATTGCAATATTTTGTTCATAAAGATCAAAGTACTCACCCTGCCAAAGGATAAGGTGGGAATGGTTAGAGGAGCATCCTACAGGGGTGAAAAATGATTGGCAAGAATTCGAAAGGTTTGGAAACCGCTGCATGGAGTGCTTCTACATTCTACGATTTACCAGTCAAGTGGACCGGTTTGACTTTGGTTTATGTAAGGGTGGAATAATTTTATATTTATTGGACCTTTTTGACAACCTAGTTCTATTTTCAACTTCCTTTCACCCTCCTGAGCTTATATATAGGAATGCGAGAAAAGTACGAGTTCATAAATCATTTTAACCTTAGTAATGTTCTAAGCACAAGGCCTCGTTTAGTGATGATTCCGTTAAAGGATTTTTAGTTGTTTATGCGACAACTCTCGCAACATTATGTCATAATTTTGAAGAGTGTGTTTGCAGATATGGGAACGACTGCTTTCTGGAAGGTAGAAGAACTCGGTAATGCAATCTTCAGAATCGGCTGTTTAACGTATAATTTGGTGGATTGGATACGTTTATACAATTTATGACCCATATTGTCCGCCCACCTCCCCCCCTTCACATAACCAGCATCATAGTACTTGGGAACGAGGAATCTTTGGTTTTCACTGTTTCAGAAAGTCATAAGATGCAGTGTTGCCAGGTTGGCCGAAGGAACGCTAATTGGGTACTTTGGAAATCGAAGACAAGACATAATTTGCTATTTCATATGAATATTTGGGCAAGGAGGCAAAATTGTCCTCTCGCATACTTGACCAAAAAAGTTGTGGCTTCACGGACAATTTACATAACGAAACCAACGACCAATCTGGAAACACTGACCTGGTCATGGTTGAAGGCTCTGGAAAACTGTAGTTTTCTGTGATGTACATTACCATGGTCCAAAGATACTGAAATTGATACAGTGGCACAAGCCTTGAAAAGACCATGGTATCGTAAGTCGACAAAAGAATGATCATGCGACTTAAAAACGTTTATTTATACGACTTCTGTTCATATTGCGATACGAGTACTAGAACCCATCACACATAACACGCTACTACGGCATGAATATGTAGATTTTGCGAGGGAATTACAAAAACATATAAAATTAATGTAAGTTAAAGATATCCTTATAAAAACGTATTGCCGATAATACTCTAGGTCCAGCAACTCTTCGGACCAAGTTGCGACAAATTAGCCTAATTTGCAATCATATGAACACGAGGCATCAAAATGGCCTTTCGATTAAGTTCCTTCTTACTCTAGCAATGTTAGGACAGGCTCTTGATGTCCATCCAAGTACAGATGAATAAGATAGAGACTGGAGGGTCAGATTAGGAACACAATACATCTTACTAAATAATCAAATTAAATGAAATGTCTTAGATAAAGATACAGAGAGCACACTGTACTATTATTTAAATATATTCTGCTTATTCATTGCCAACTAAATCCAGAGGTTTCAATCTTTGCTCCTACTGACCGTTTACATCGACCAACAGACAGAAAGAAATTTTGAGTTTCGTTCGGGTTCAGTAACAGCAACTTCGTCCATGAAGTATCTGTCCTGAGTAGCAGTATCCACTGAATAATTGGTAAAATGTAAATTACATTACCCGTTTGATCCTGGACAACCAAATGTTTGTTTAGTAGTAATGTATTGTGATTTAGGCACTTTTCTCTAGCAATTGTGATCCAATGTTAACAGTAAAATTTCTTGCATCACAACTCTGAGCCTCTCTGTAAATTAAACTATTTAAAAGAGGTTTTGATGCAACGTGTTACAAAATAGTAATTTGGTTTGTAATAATATAAAAGTTTGCGAAGCACTGGAACCCCATGTACACTCTGTCGTACACAAGAATGTGCACTCTCTCTCCTCTCTTGCACCTCTTACACGTTTGTTTTGTTTCTTTTATTACACAAAAAACCCTTCACATGGAACCCTTCACATGGAACCCTTCACATGGAACCCTTCACATGGGATGCTTCACATGGGGCTCTTCACATGGAACCCATTATATGGGATCCTTTACATGGGAATCTTTACATGCGACCCCTTACATACGACCCCTGATATGGAACCCCCTTTGCATGTGACACGCGACCCATTGTATTTCCAAGGCCTTTTTGAAACCAATTCTGATTCGCAGCAAAGAATTGTGATGCAGCTTAATGCTGAAATGTATTTTTCTTGATGAAAAATAGTTTGCTAAATGCATCATCTAAAGCAGCTAACTTCTTTCAATCATAAAAAATTTAAAACTAGAATAGAGCAAATCATAAGGTTGAATTATCGAACTAGAACTCGGTCGTAGCCCTCTATCGTCCAGAAAACATTCACCACTTTTATCTCTGTAAATTAGGATCCGCATATTCTAAACTAACAGAATCTTTAAGAATCTACGAGGATTTATTTGTGTACTCTTCATCTTCTGAATACTTGACTCTCTTAACGTGCACTTTTAAATAAAAAGGGCTAAAGCAAATGAAGTTGACCTTCTTATGTCAACACTGAAGCTATTTCATGGAATTTGAAGGGGTCAAGCCTACATGAAATTTCAGAAATGGTAAGTGCCAAATGCGACTAACAATAACTGAAATACTGCTTGAATCACCAGTGTTTCAAATTATCAGAAATAGAATCCCACTTAACCTTACTTATCTGCAGGGGCGGAGCTCATTAACGTCAACGTAGCTCAGTTGGTAGAGTAACGCGTTCTGACAGCATGCATCAAGAGTTCGAGACCTAATGGTGACATATTTCATTTACATACAACTTTTGCAAGTAAATTTGCAAGCTTGTATTTCTTTGCCTTACTGTTGATTGATAATGGTTAGAATTGATCTGAAAACTTGATATGATTAATTTTATTCTATTTTTCTCCTCTACTTAGATTCTACTCAGGCTGGGTATTTTTGACGTTCCCAGGGCTGGGTAGGGGTCTAGTAAACACTCCGCTGTATTAATGCTAATATCTCTATGAACATCTATGACACAAGAATAGTTAATTCATCTACCAGCTACCGAAAATTAGGCGATGACGTCACAACACAGCCGGAGGTTGTCAAGTTATTAAATATCGTTAGAAAGTCCATCATACTTCGGGATCCAGTCCCGGTGGTGACATTCAGTCACTCATTCTCACCTCGCAACATTTATAACATAGACTATTTACAAGCCAATGAACGAACGCTTAATTACAATTAATCAATTTGATAGGCTAAGAATAATCAAGGAGTGGTTAAGATTCGTGTGTTAGTATTTGATTTGAAGTTATTATTAGGACAAAGGCTAGTAATTACAGGAAGAGGAAATCAAACATACAAAACAATCACGTGGACTATAAACTCTATCATGACAATTGCAAAGCAGTTGACTATCATCAACTTAAGAAGCTTATGGTAAGGTATTCTGTCGGAAATCTAAAGGGTATACCATCAAAGACTATGGTATTCTGTCAAATTCTGAACATCTCAATTTTTCCTATACATTTCAAGTTAAGTAATATGCAGAAAGTTGACAATCATTATTCCGTAAACCCACATGTTCCTTAGCTTTGGAATAGCTTTTTGACATAAAAGTTACTGTTGCAACAAGAAAACTTTCATGCTTCCCAAATTTGCCGGAAGGCAACCTGGTTATTCTGGCCAACCCGCCCTCCCCCCCACACCCGCCCCCATCCCCCGCCCCCTACCTCTCTCCGGCACCCCCCCTC
>JAAAKL020010156.1:0-14572 GCA_010016065.2 Carybdea cf. marsupialis auct. non (Linnaeus, 1758)
AACTCCAATGCCAATGGGAGATGCCAAGGGCATATTTTGGCGGCGGCTCTTGGAGTTCTCCCCTGAAAGATTTGAAAAATATCGCTGCAAAACAGGGGCTAAGTGCTTTAGATTACCACATTCTGTCACTGAAAAGCTATACGTCTGTCCAAAGCGACAATTCTTTCTTCTCCCAGGAGAGTACCATGGTATAATGCCTGTCCTCCTGCCTACACCAGTGCTCTCGCCATTTGTTATCGAGTTATTAGCTGTCATGAGAAAATGTAGAGAAATTTATATATTTGCTTTTCTAATCCACTGGTTTGTGCTGAATACACTTAAATAATATCATTTTTAGTTTCATCTGATGAACAGTAAGATCTGATATTCTTTTGGCGTTGCACTCATTTAATGATCACTATTCAGTTTGCAGGAGATGAAGATGGCCAACTGATGGAACTTGTATCCTTTTATACTGTTAATTATTATCTTCCCTCAAACGATTGCAATAATAATGATTGTGATGATGATGTTAATAATAATGATGATGATGATAGCAACGACTAAAATGATAATGACCTTGACTAAAGTTATAATGACGTGAGCTCAAATGATGATGAAGATGATGATGACGTTAATCATAATATTGATGATGACGATGATAATGATGATGATGATGATAATAATAGTGATAATGATTATGATTATGAAAATGTTAATGACGTTAACGATAATGAGGACGATGGCTACGTCGACGAAGATAATGATGATGACACGGGCTAAAATAATTATGCCAACCATCATGACGATGATGAGAATGATAACCCTGATAATCATGATGATTGTTATGATCATAAGTCTCCTACTAGTGATTATCATGATTATCTTGATAATAAACAAGGTTGCTGTCAGTTTGATGATTTTGTTTACGTTGATGATGAAATATAGGATCATAGTAACATTATTAAAGGGAAGGGATTATAAATTCTGTGCTAGGGATCATACCTACAGTAGTGTGATGCTGATACCGAAGAAAGAAGTTGTGATGACATAATGATTATTACCATGAATGATGATAGCCATTGGATCGTTTGCATTCTTAATTTGATAATTTGATGATTGCTGTCATCCCTATCAATCAGCCATTGTTTCATGTTTAACATGACTTGACTTCAATTTAGCTTATGTCCGTATGGAAAGACCTTCAAAGTGGAGACGTACGACAGGTAGTAAGTATTATCACAGATACATGAATTTCGTCTGGGTTTCATCTAACTTTGTCTCTGCTGAAGACTAAGTAGGTAATCCTTCTTCCATCGGATCCGAGATCCGTTTGTGAGGTGTTGCAGACGTCTCCAGCCTTTTCTATGGTATTTATCTGGCGATTGAAAGACACCTGGAGGTGGTAAGACGACTTTAGTCTTGATAGTAAGAAGAACGATTGGCGTCAATGAGCTTAATGATTAAGGATCATTCAATGTGTCAACTGTAAGTGGGCGACTATTTACGATGGACTCCTCACAAAACAGGGTTCTTATAGATTCATGATACAACTGTAACCCATTACTCCTAACTGTAGTTGACAGAGCATTGCAAACTGAATATATTTAACGTTCTGAAGGCACCTTTATCATGAAAGGGAACCCGTCACAGTTGCGATGTTTTAGCTCACTCTTTATCTTGTCGCCTTTTGGGCAGCCTCAGACTCAGCAACGACAAAATTCGAACCTCTACCACTACGTAACTGACGTATTCGCCTTGTTCTGCATAAATCTTACGAAGGGCGCTCGTGAAGAAGTCTGTTTCGAGTGTATCTGCTGCTTCGATGTGGACAGATCGTGATGCTATTGTTACGGAGTCGCTGCACGTAAAACATAGCGTGCCCCAAGTACGGATGAAACAGTAACTAGACTTCGAAATAGGATTTTCCATTAAGTAATAAAACAATAGACATTACAACAATATCATACACATCCAAAGAGTAGATAGAGATACTTAAGTGTTCCTCAGTTTTGATGGCTTTGAAGTACTTGAAAGAGTTCGATGCTTGAAACTTGAAAGTCGTATTAGATCTTCGGCTGCTCCGTTTGATTGTTTCAGGCGTAGTAGATAAAGGTTTGTAGATCCGTAAGGCCAGAGAGATTTGATCGAAGCCAAGGCAATAATCGGCCACTTGCTAACTCTAGCAGGTCTCGCTCTTCAGTGAGTCTTTTTCCTTTTGACGTCAGTTTTTAAACCCATACGGAAGAAGAAGTGAATGATGAACTGGACATCAGAAGCCCAAGAATGACGTGAAAGGTTTATGATCGAAGTATCGGACAGCCCCCGCGGAAGTGCAGTGTCATGGTTTCGAAACCGTCACTTGGCCGTCATGCCGTCAATTGGAAGATATTCAACGCTACAGAACAAGTAGGACTAATTACAATAACACTCCTATGACACTATGCAAGTACAGAGTACTCCGTATCGTTCTTTACGGCCTTCCTTTATAACAAAAGAACCAAAATAGTCTACTACACAATATCTGATGAAAGTGCTTGTTCTCTGCGATCCGCAGGTAGCTCTGCCATCTGCTGTTCTTGTACACCTCACTTTGATTGGCGCTTGCTACTACAGTAGAAACTTTAATGACCTAATATCCACTAGCCCTCACTTCATTCATAATGAAACCTTTACCTTGATGATGTACGTTATTGTGATAATAGCTGATAACCCGGTAAGTTGCATTATCTGTGCAAGATTATAGGATTCTTACCTGCTGTGTCATCCATCTGCTCCAACTCGTTTACTAAGTTAACCGCCCCTTCCGCTACTTCTTTTGCCTCCGATGTGTCCGAAGGCTAAATTTCCAGATCTCCCAGTTACCCCCTAAACTCAACCTGTCTGTTTCTGATCACTGGCACCACTCTCCACAACTGCTTCTACTTCTCTCAAGACATCGTCCCTGATTACATGTTGTCTCCACAATATTCGACAAGGCCCTGATGCTCAAAGTTTTTATCCATCTGTACTGACATTGTTCAGCGTCGCCTGCCTTATAATAGACTCGTCATTGCATAGAAACTATTGTAAAGACGTCTGTAACGAATGTCTGTTTTCAATTTTTAGGTTCTTAGTGATGTGAATGTACCAACGGTTCTTGAAACTAATGTACAGGAGAAGGAAGAAAAAGATGCGTACGAGGTAAATATTAAGCCTTCTCTAAGTAGAGACGTTTATCGACATCATTACATGTTAGTTTATATTTATGCATATATTTGTATTTGTGATATACTAAACTAAATTCTAACTAAACAAAATTAAAGTGTAGCGTCGAACGTATAACTGTAAAGTATGGACGCTATGTGGTGGATCTGCTAATTCCTGTTGGATGTATGTAACATCACAGGTACCTTTCCTAGCGGAAGGTTTTAAAGGCATGCTCAACGTTACGTAACTTACGTAGAATTGAAGATTTTGTCACCTTTATTTCCCTTACATGTTCTTATTTCATTCCTTTTGTATGTAAATCCGCATATCGTTAGCCCTCTGCATGCACTTTTCACGTTATTACGTCATACGTGCACATGCACGAAAGCCAAATTAACAAAGTGCTACGCAACGTTCACGTGACATGAGCTTCCAGATCATTCTTTGCTCTTTGTAAATACTAGGAATCCTCACGCCTTTGTCTCCCTGTTGTGAGCCAGATTTCCAGTACAGAAACCGATGAATTTAAGAGTTTTCCAGGGGGGTTAGCAGCAATATTATTTTTAAGGTGACGCTCACCTATATTGGGTATTAACTCTAATGAGTACCGATTCTTTTAGAATCCTGACTGACAACTACTGTGCCTTTTGAGAAGCACTGGGAGGCATGGGATAACCATTTTTATTGGCTTAAAGGGAAGCGACTTCATATAATATAAGTCTCATCGATCATAGTCCATATTTGCTTTCAATACCACATGTGCAGCTTACCACAGCGAAATACCACTACGCTACCATGTCGGCTTTAATGTTTTCATTATCCCTTGCAAGACGAATTAATTGTATCTCTCTTTGGTCGGAGGGTTTTTTTTCAGATTTTACTATTTTATCATTCATTCACTGTATTAACTAAAAATCAGTGTGGTAGGCGAGACCATTTCATGTTCTATAACTATTCATTATGATTGTCAAAACCTGGCTGCTTTAACCCCGTCCTCTCATGCTTATTTGTTTTTTATTATTTCCTTGCTTTATGAAACGCCTGTGTAATGTCTTCTTTCATTCATAATTTGATGCCAGAGGTGCGGGGTGCTCAGAATATTTTATGATGGAGATATTGATAGATGCCACATGAAAATACTGTGAATTTGCTCGGATGGCCCCACTTGCCACTCGTTATTCGGTGACTAACGATTTGCTAAGAGTTTATGATCTTTATTACTTCTTTATTGCTTCATAAGCAGTGCAGCTAATAGCCTGAGGCCGCTAAGGAGAGTTTAATCAATGCTCTGTACTTATCTTGCTCGTAGCCGATGCCAAAAAGAGCAAGAGTGGACGAAGTTAAGGTAACTTTTCTACTTAACGATGTCATTGCATTCTTGTTTGAGGTGTTTCTTTAGTATTCTATATTAAGTAATTTGGGGATGAAGAGAGTACTAATTGTGCTGGAAAGGTCCTATTAACATTGTCAGTTGCGGTTTCTAACTTCAAGTTGAAAGAGATATTAATGAAAATTGAAAATGTCATTTGATATTTTAAATTAAGTGAAAGTATCAGTTGATATTTTCAAATCCTCTTTTCTCTATAATAGTTTCGAACTCCTACATTACTTCAGTTTGTTTCATAGAGACCACGGTTCGAGTTTTTCTAAGCTTGCCAGATTTCTTAGACAGCTTACTGCAAAAAATTTTAGGATTTGCTGCCGAATTCAGGAAGACAGATGTTTATTGCAGTTATGTCTTATGCATCCCGTAATCTGTGCGCTTGTAGCAGACTTTGCAACCGCATTATTACCGTAGAATTTGCAACCGCATTATTACCGTAGACTTTGCAACCGCATTATTACCGTAGACTTTTGCAATACGCGCGTGAAAGGAAGCTTTACCCTTTGTTCTCCATTTTTCAATAAAGAGCTGATATCCTCCTCACCCCTTACATAGCAAACTGTAGTGACCAACCAACTAATATTTGTCTTCAGCCACAATTACATTCTTTGAAAGCCAATAAGCATTTTTCTCACTAAACATTCGTACAGGGGCGTTTCCAATCCTCCTGTTACCAAAGGGGGCCCTTTTATTCTTGCAAGTAGTAATTCGAGGCCCCTTATAGATCAGCAGGAAGATACTCACTTTTCTCCAACCCAACTGGCTTTCAAAAATATATATCTTTGCTAAGAATTCAGCACTTCCTCGATATTGAAGGAGACGGTGCGTGGGTGGAATTTCTCTACGAATACAGTCTATTTATCCAAATTTACCAAAATGTTGCAGATACGTTTCTCCTGTTAATTAGGTCATTAAATCAAAATAAAATTTTTTGTATTACAATACGGAGCAGATCCCTTAACTCTGAAAAGATTTCAAGACTTTAATCTTTAAGTCAAAAGGGATGCAGATTTGTTGAATCGCTGACACGGCCTACTACTCGTCAGTAATGCCAAGATTACTTCAAGAACAAAATGTTTTTAGGTGAAACTCAAAGCTCCCTGTTGCCACTGCCTGTCTATATATATACATATATATATATATATATTTATATATTTATATATATATATATCATTTATTTGCATGTTTTAAAGCATACAACCAGCTATAACGGAACTTGATAGGCACCCTTCGGCAATGATACTGTAGGTGCTGTACTTCCGAGTTAGCTTTGTATCATAGTATCAAAATCTTCTTTACAAATTTACCATTTTGTTCGTGTTAACATGACAACTTTATGAGATATATTATGGTGTACCCTTATCTTTATACTTTTAGGATCAGGACGACATTCATGACATATTGAATTTGCTGGATACGAACGTAAAACTTTTAAAAGTGAGACTTCAAGGCGTAGAATTGACGAAAGCGATAAACATTCGTATTCAGACGTTACAAACTGAATTATCCACGTTACGTGTACATAGTATTGATGATATTGACCCGTCGTGAATGCAGGGTATTTATGCCAATGTTTATAATGCTTTGTGACTACGTATCTGTATCGCCGTCAATATTCAAACGCAATTAATCAAACGTTTCTTGCATTCTGTTTCTGTGTTCTTCTACTGACTTTGTCATACTTTGCTATGGAGTATTATGGTATACTATACTATACTGTGTTATGCCATACTATATTTCGCTAGACGTTCAATTTTTTTATAGTTTCACTTTAAAATTATTTCGACGCGGTGTAGACGCATTTTTTAACTGCGTCGCAATTTATAGATTTTTAGATAGTGGAAACCTCAATATTACATTCATTTAAATAAACGAGTTGATGTTATAAATTATGCCTAAATTTACAGCTACGTTATTTTCTTACAAAGATTTCGTCAAAAGGTTAATAACAAATTAAGACAAAAATGAGCAGATCCTGTTACCTCTGTCAGTTTACTTCTCAAAGTTCCAACGCCTCCTGTTTTTGTTTCGACTTTAAATGACTGCATGGCAAAGGATAATTTTGCAATATTTCTTCGAAATGTCAGAGTTGTGACAGATAACTGAACAATTCAATGAAGAGAAGTCACATCTCTGTAGCAATAAAAACTGTAAAAGGAAGCACGAAGCCAGCCTATAGGGTTGGGGAGGGGAGCAATGCTGGTATTAAAAAGTTTTATCTGGCGTGGTATGTTAACTGCAGTGATGTTATGTAGCCAATGCCAATAGGTCACCAGCAGCACACCAGGCTTCACTGATTTTTCAGCCGTTTAACTACTGTACATCTCCATCTGGCTGGTCCATACTGCATCAGGGTAACATTGCACAGTACTCTCACTGGTGTTGAAAGAGGAGAAAAAATCCCCCCAAAACATAACCAAAATATCACACAGAAAAATACTAACAAAACTCCACAAAAAAGCCCCAAAATTCACTGCTACAATAATGAAAAGGGACAGACCTTAACTCTCATCCTTCATAGCTATGGACAGAAATGTGTACCAGAGGGACTCAGCTTTCCCACAACCCAGGCTGAACCAACTTCAGCAGCAGAACAAGCACGCTGACACCATACTCCCAAGTTTCGACCTCTCCACCTTAGTGCTTGAAGCCATTTTCTCAGAGTCTAACCAGCAAATCCCCTGCACCCAACGTCCACAATGAATAATCTGCATCGCCACCCAGCAAGTCCACAATCCTCCTTCAGCTCACCATGCTTATGCAGCTTCCTCTCCCTTGCCTCCTCTCAACCTCGTCTCCCTAGGAACAGTCAACTCAAGTGATCAACAACATCTTTGACATGATCACCATTAAAGGTCGCTGATCACAATAGAGAGGGGCATGGTCTTATTTCACTCATTAACAAACAACTCAAATCACGCGCAGCTGATAAAGTGCAGCTTACACTGTAACTCCTTACCCCTAATTTTGGCTCCTCTCCCTCTCTTACAAATGTAATGCCAATAGGATTCGTAGATCTTTTCTCCGCTTGTTGTTTGATCGCTACACTAGCCCCTTGATGCGGAACTTGATTATGCCACCATGTATAAGCTGATAGCAAGTGCCAACAAGACCATAGCACATGTTCCGAGATCCTCTACCCTTCCCACGCAATCTACTCAATTCATCTTCATGAATACCCTGCCTCTTTAGGTTCACAGATGATGGAAGCACGTCGAATGAGGCACAAATCATAAACCGGATCGCTCCGGCAGACATGGCCAGCAATCGGCATCAGGATATTGTACGTTGGTCAACGTCTTCACAGAATCCATGCTCCTTGTACTCCTTCTTGAGCAGCTTTACTGAACGTTAGTTCTTCCTCCTTGTTCCTTAAAGCTTGTACCGCCAACTCTCTTCGACCTTTCCTACCATCTGAGCTATAGAACGTTCTAGGAGATACTCACCCCTCCATGCTTATCTGTTAGACCATTTTCATGCCAACGACCCAAGCTTTTCACATCTTGCTCAGAGACCTGCGGTGTCTCCTCTCCCCTAATACGGAACCTCTTATGCACTACCTTACCCTTCCTTATGGATAATTTTCTGCTTTTCTTTGGCTTGAAACACATCCTGGTCCAGGATGTTCGCCAAACCTCCACCGGAACTGGTGGTAGTACCTGGCAATGAAATCACAAATCGGGTCTGGTATCCAGAAAAAATCCATCGCAACCTTCAAATACCCATGGAGTACTGATCCATAAGCATTTGCCAGGTCCAATCACACCACATCCACATCTCTCTTCCCCTTCTAGAAGACCTGGATGGATTCCCATATTATCTGGGCGTGTTCTAAATAGACAGGTATATCCACTTTCTGCACCTAAAAAGTTAACAAACTGATTTCTAACCCAAAACGTAGTCAGCAAGTACCGATAGCAACGCCTTGCCATCAATATTCAGTAAAGAGATATAACTGAACAACCTAATATCCTTTGAATGAGCCTCCTTTGGAATGAAAATGCCTTCCTCTACAAACTAATTTTCTGGCTCAATCAATTTACGCCGCAATACCTTCAGAATGCTCCACAATATGTCTAACTCTTGCGTAGTACTTCAGCAGCTTATAAGTCAAGCCATTCTGGCCAGCATCACTGCCACCTCGTGTCTTCCTAACAACCGCCTGTACTTCGCAAGCCTTTAGCTCACTCGTGTCAAACTGATGCGCTGGCTCATATTGCTTTGCATCTGAATAGGTCATGCGCAGGTGCGCCCCAACCTCATCCTTTGACACCCTTGCAGTACCGGATTTCCCTGCTGCAATCAATTTCTTAGCAAACTCGTAAGGGTTATCGTAAAGCGTCCTACACAACGGCGCCTTTTGGGCAAAGGTATTCCGTTCTCCTAACATTTCGTTAGCGTCTCTTCACACCTTCATAGAGGCTTGCTAATCCTTGCCTATCCTCCTTAATAGCCTGCAGCCAGCGTTTCTTCAATGCTCTCTTCACAGGTCGCAGTTTCTCCATTAAACACAACCTCCGTGACTAAGGCCTAGCTGGCTCTCCATTCACCTCCGTTCCATCAATTAGCTTGGCACCAAACTCTTCAAGACACGACTCATAGCTTATGATCTCAAACATCTGCAACCTCCCCATAGCATCCCCTGTACCACACTCCATCTCTAAAACCTCACCAAACTTTTGGTCAAGAGTCTTCCACTTTTCACTGTTGGCTGGCGGCCACAACACAGGGACCTCCCTCTCCCACATATCTACCACCTCAGACTGGGTGTCAAAAGTACAGTGGTAATTGACCAGGTTGAGTCCTCCCACTGTCTTACCTTGCACTGTACAAGAGCAGCCCCGCTCTCCATTTATCTCTATACTGCACTTCGTTCTTGCTCTGTGAAGCGCCACACCTTTCCCACCCTTGAGTGCTTTTCCACAAGAAAGACACAAATCATCTCTAATTATGTCTGCGAATTCTGAATACCATCCTTTTAGAATACAGTCATGAACTCCTATCTAAAGCGGCTCAACGTAGAAAGATGGTTGCAGCGGGTGAGTAGTCATTAAACGGTTAAGTGGGCACAAACTCAACAATAGGAGTAAATACACCTCCCATAGTCACCTCTTGGCACTAGCCTTTGGCTCCACGCTTCCCTAAGCCATACTTATAACTAGTAATTCCAAGAGGCCGGTGACTTGCTCTGCATGCTGCAATCTGATCTTCCTTGATTGTAGCTTGATACTTTCCTGATTCCACTCCCGAAAGAGAGGAAAATCAGATCGTCAACTCGCGTTCCGAGATGGATTGTTTTCCTTGACATACGAAAGGTCAACGGGTTGTAGTTGGACATTTGGAAACTCATAAAACCCTGCCACCGTTGCTGGTGAAAACATAAGGTTTTAGGCTTACTCTCTGGTCTCTAGTAGACGGGGGGTGGAGTAGTAGGGGTCGGGAAAATAGTAAGAATGAATAACCTGGGGGTTGGAGTAGTAGGGGTCTTGAAAAATAGTAAGACTTAATAACCTCATGTTATCATGATAACGTGTGCCATCCAGGAGTCGTACGATCGGCAGTGCATTTAAATCATTGGCTCACATCCTGTTTGATGTTTACATTTTGATTTCTCTAAAGGATGAATACGAAAATGCAAACAATTTTTCTTTTTCTTATTACTCTGAATTTTATGCCTGCAAAAGTATGAGATGGAAATACGAGTACAAACATAAAATCAGTTTATAGAAGTGATGAAGGTAAAATAGTTAAAAGATACGTATTTTCCTAAAGAGAATACTAAATTACTTCAAAGGAATTCATGACGAGAAAAAGCAGTAAAATGTGGAGTCAAATTACGAGTCATGGAACATCAAAGATCATCCTCTGCCACTAATCTATTTCTTGACTTAGTTTTAATGTGAAGAAGGGATGACAAAGCGCTTTCACAAAGGCATAATGTTGGAAAAGGGAGTAGAATTGTTAAAGCACTCTCTGCTAGTTTTCCATATGTAGACGTGACCCAAAAGTCTAATAGCAGCACTCCTTCGAATTTGTTTGTCGATACTTGGTCATTTTGAAACTGGATGAAACTGTGTTGTAGTTCCTCGTGTATGTTTTCAACTTTATCATGGAACGTATTTCGCATCCAGCTCATTTCCATCGTAAAGTTTACATCATCAGGCATCGATTTGTTCAACCGAGCATGAACAGTTGCCATTTACTCTATGAAAAGATTACTCAAATCGACACGTTGCGCAGTTTCCACGAACAGCTCTAAATTCTGTTTCGCGTCTTTCCCGCACATTAATTCTGCCATCATTAGTGCTGCTGGCTTTATCAATTCTTCGCCGACAGCATGAGGTTTCTTACACTACACTGTGCTACCAGGCAGGTAACACGAAAAGAGGCTTCCGTCGCGAAAGTCATACTTGAGAATTTAGGCGTTTCTGTGTTAATTCTACGACGATTCACCCCAGCTTCTTCATCTTTCCAAAATTGAGGGGGCTTACCTATAAGGTTTGGATACTTCGATACAAAGTGTCTTCAAAGTTTGCTCTCCACGAGCGACGTGTGGATCAGAACCTCCAAACACACCAAACACTGAGGACTATCCATTACTGATGTATCAGCAAGACAAGTCAATCCTAGTTCACAGAGTTTGTCTTGAAATGAATACAATTTTTTAGTAAAACAGAGGATCACTACGTGGATGCGATTTCTGACAAAAAAATTACAGAAGCTTAGCACACTGTGAAAGACTAACAGTGCACACGTAAGCGCCATATGAGGCAGTTTCCTACTCGTGCCAAACACGCGCGGTGGCTGTCTATGAAGAAAACTCTCTGGATTGATCCTCTGCGCTGCTTACGTGTGTGCTAAAAATAGATATTACGACATTTCTGTGGGTGTGGCAGGTAATCAACGCCGACTTTTAATATCTCACCAACAGAGCGTGTTTCTGAAACACAGATTTACAAAGTCATGCTTGCTGCGATATTGATGATGGGATGATGCTTCTTGAGCAGCGTCAAGGTACAATCAAATATGCCTCGCGGTGCAGTTTAGTACCGCGGTACCGTAGTTGGGAACGACTGGTCTAGTGAGACAACAGTTACATCCGGGGTTTCCGATCAAAAATTGATGGGGACGGCACTTATTTGGATCAGCCACCCAATTTTGGTAGGCAGACTGCAGGTGCTGGAAATAAGCATAGAATGTTCACTTAAGAGCTGCTTTCTGCATCTATTTCCTTTTTTTACCTTTACCTCAGACTTAGTTTCCCGAATGGCTAAGAAAGGAGTTTCTAACGGATTGACAGTTATATGTAACCAACATAGTTCAATTAAGATAGGCGTGGCACCCCAATCTTTACATGCGGCATTCTTAAAGGCTATCATCTACTGATTAGTTCCATTTATTTGCTTTAGATGGACCAGAATCTAGAAACTGAATGTGTAACGTCATGCAAATATCAACAGATTCCTGAAAACCGATCTTTCAGTGGTTGTTGAACATTTGGGCGCTAGACTTCTGCTCCCCGACATCAAGGCGATGGCTGGTGAGCGTACTACTTTTGAGAGCTAGGACCAACAGATGTCGGCATTTAAGCACCATGATCACTAAGACAATTTTAAAAATATAACAAGACATCTTAAGTGAAAAAGTAAATCCGTCGAAAATGCGATAAAATCAATAATTCTAAATAATACTAATACTTTTTATGGACTGATTAATTACCACATATCAAGGCTGAGAACTATTGAAGAATACAAAGTAGCATGTTAACTATATAACACCTTCTTCTGCATCAGGTGGGGTCTGCTTTTTGAGAGTACGCAATCACTTCCGAATACCATTCCCCTTAACCTATACTTTCTCAATGCTTTTTAAATTATAATATCTCCTAAAAACGTTTTCAATGTCGCTTGATATTCATTTTCTTCTGTAGCTAAAGCCAACGTACAGCAGTTGTAGTTTTACTATGCCAAATATAGGCCTAATATTTTTCACTTTGTTAGAAGTAATAAGTTTCCCCAAGAAACTGTCGAATTGGAGAGTATTATGAATTTTCCGAAGCAGGAACATGGATCAGTTTTCCTAAGAAAACACTTTGAAGAGCCTATTGTAGAGGATTTTTGAATCAGTGTTACCTGAATCGTTATGGAGTTGGGGGAAATCTTTACAAAAGTAGAGAGACTACTTCGATTGTAACTCATACCTCACACAATCTTTAGCATAATGAAATAGAACGCTCTTTGAAAGAGAAAACAAACTTAGATTTGAAAAGTGGACAGGGGGAGACCATGCTAGACTTAAGTAATACATTGGTGATCACAGGGTGGAATTTACCGGTATAACCTAACTTAACCAACTGCAGGGGGGGACATGCCCAACCTGGCCACTGGCACGCGCCTTCAGTGGTTCTTACTCATTTTTACTTCTTCGTCACTAAGTTATGAGTCATTATTGAAAAGCAAAACAATTCATAGAAGAAGATTGGCTTTCCTTTTATCTTAGGTGAATATTAATAAACCTGGTCCCAAACTACAACCATCTTAAATCATAAAAAAGACTTCAAACAGACCTCTATAGAAGGTTATAAGAAAGAGTTTTCACTGTTTGGAAGACTCAATACTTTTCACTCTCTGCACTCCTGCTGTTGGGCTGCAATCAACACTTAACGCGAGAAAATTTTATTTTATGACATTTTTAAAAAAATGCTCTTAACAAGGCTTAAATAGCACTGACACGTTGAGAGCTACAAAAAAGGGAAGCATAGAAAAGACAGGTCAACTAAGTGAAAGATAAAGCTAACAGGAAGCTGTTACTAAGAACCTTGAACCGATTTAAGGTCATAGTCATTAGGGAAGAGCGAGAGACGAAGAGAATTCCAGAGAGTGGCAGTGCGAGGAAAGAAACTCATTGCATAAGTGGAAGTCTTGCACTTACGTACTTCGACAGCGAATGGATGAAGCTTCAAGGAGGAACGAGTAGTACGTTGTACAGACTTTAATGGTGGAACCAAGGAAACTGTCCCCTTGCTACACCGTCCATGGAAGTATCTGCATAATGGGGAAAGATATGATGTAACCCTACGGTGTGCAAGAGCTTCAAAGGTCCCAGAGAGCTCAGAACCAATCAGGTTTGAAACTCGACGTTAGATACGAGCCAAAAGATTCAGGTGGGAGGTCAGTGCACCAGATCAGATATGGCATCAATACTTTATGCCTGGTCGTATTGACGATTGGTAAAGATAGAGAGTACTATCTGTAGAGGGGTATTTCTGTGCCCGATAGAGAGAGCAAACTTTCATGGAAGCTGATTTGGCAATAGTTTCGATATAGGCTTTCCAAGAGAGATCCTGGGAGAGGGAAAGCCCAAGAACCCCGACACGAGAGCTCTCACGGAGCTGGATATCATTCATGGTGAAATGTGGAAGAATGAGTTTCTTATGGGGGTGATGGAGAGAAGCTTTGTTTTCTGCTCATTGAAACTAACCAGCCCTTTCCTTCCGTAATCAGCAACTACGCGGAGACCCTTTTCAAGAATGTCCGTATTATTAACTTTATCTAACGGAAGTGGCTTGTTCAGGCATGAGTAAATAGTGGTGTCACTGGGGGAAAAAACCTAATTCTGCAAGGATCCGATCAGGCAGATCATTTATATAGAGTAGAAATAGAATTGGACCAAGCCCAGAACCCTGGAGAACTCCAGCGTTAACTGGGTAACTGCTGCAGGAACGGCCATCAAGTACAACCTTGATACTGCGATCACAGAGAAGGGACTGTAATATGGACAGTATTTTGCCTGTAAAGCCTTATGCCTTAAGCTTAACAATGAGACCGGAGTGGGAAAAAACTTTTGAAATGTCAAGAGTGATAGCCCTTGATTCACCAAAACCATCAAGAACACAGTGTATACGCTCGGTGATAACAGCCAGAAGGTCAGCAGTAGACAATGACCAACAGAAGCCGTACTGGTGCTCAGAGAGGAGTCCAAGAGATTCAAGATGTTTGATCATTGAGATTTTGATAATTA
>JAAAKL020010157.1:0-14571 GCA_010016065.2 Carybdea cf. marsupialis auct. non (Linnaeus, 1758)
GCGTTGCGATTAATCGATGGTGGTATTCGATATTGAAGAGACTTAGGAAATCATATTCATCTTAACTTTGTGTTTCTCGGGGTGTATATTGCATGCCGAAAAAAGCAACGCATGGGATAACCCGAGTCTGCTGCCCCATGTTTGGGTGCGTACCAACTATTTGGTTCCCAAATTCACACTTCCATTTATAAGTATATTTTTAAAAAAGTGCCTTCTACATTCATTCGTTGATGGTCAACAGTTATTGTTGGTCAACATCAACAACCATGATCTCACGTTACACACTGTGAAAATGGATTTTTTGTCTGTAGGTGCACACATCATCAAAGCACACACAACTATTCGGAGTGCGCGGGGAACGCTGCCTTCTTACTTTGCCAAAACCTTGCTTGCCATGCCAACATGTGCAAAAAAGTCGGTGCAAAGTTCCTATGAATGATTTCAGTCACTCTTCCTTCCTCGATACATTTATGACAAAAAACCCCTCCGCTTTGCCCCTATGCTATGCAAAAGCTATTATATTGTAATTGATAATACCTGGAAAATAGAAATGCTTTTCTTCCGGTGACTGAATGTAGAACGGTACACTGTAGCCTGGTGTTAATCCTGTCGGAGGGGAGTCCCCATGCAATGCTGGTGACGAAGGTACCGAAGAGGCTGACGACGTCGTTGAGCAAGAATCCCCCGATGCTGACACATGCGTTGTTTCATTGTATCCTGGGTAGACGTCTCGTATGGCTGCTGGGATGTCACCGTGACTGCAATTATCAATTCGAGCGGTGTTGACCTGTAGACTGACATTGAAGGGTTCTGACGAAGTCCGTTTTATACTTGGCAGTGTATGGAATTTGAATACTGTAAGGAAACATTTAAAAGGCGGTTTTAGAACGAGATATAGTTCCAGTTGATGGAAAGTATAATCAACATCGTTCGGCAGTTATCAAGTGCAATGCAGTATCATTTAATCTATTTCTTTAAAAGATATAACTACAGAGAGACAAATTGTCGCTGTCTAAAGCAGTGAAAGTATGGCATCATGTTTTCGCAACAATATATACAAATTAACCTACCAAAAAGTCCTAGAAATGGGCCAAATGACCAAGAAGATTTGATTGGTAATACGGACCAATCATAGTAAAGGAAGTTAACGAAAATGGTGTACCGTCAGAATTCTGTTCTTGTCGTATTCTCCTGATAAACAGCTCCTCCAGCACAGGGGGCAAACCGCAGGATGGAGGGGCCTTCCGCGAACACTTTTTATGGCATTTAAACCTACGAGTCAAATAATAAAAACGAAGCTGAAAACAAATCACAATTACACAAGATTGGAAACCTCATTCTTGCTAATGAATAAACCCTAATAACTTCCTGGAGATATTGTGAATGTTTCTCGTTCTTAACTAGTGAGTGCGAGCATAATACTTGGACAGGGGCAAGAGAAAGTAAATAAGTACACTGATGGCGTAATATAGATCCTATTACCAACGCATTCTTAGAGTTCGCATAAAGATGAAAATTTATTTGCAAAAATGCTCTTTGTCTAGATGAATTCGTCTCGGCGTCGACATATCGTGGGTTAGTTTTCCACTTTATTGAATGGCTTATTGGCTTATTGGTTATTGAAGGAGGAGGTATTGGGTCAATTCCTTTTTACATTTGCGACGTATCGTCTTCATCAAGGTGACAGAAATATGAAACTGGCTACATATCGCACGGGTCACTTTCCATCTACTTGTTGAATATCCCAATAAAACTGTATGGCCTGCAATAAATGACATAACTATTTTGCCGCGAAAAGTCGTATTTATATCATTTTCTGACACCCTAACACATTTCTGTCAGCTAGGAATGAATAATTAGCAAAGAAGTAAAGACTTGGATAAGAAAGTATTCCCTCCTCAAATAGCTACGATTAAGGAATATCTTGATGAATTCTCATCCTTGTGCAGTTTCGTGCACGTGCCCAATAGCTAATTTCTTGTCTATTGCTGCTTGTCCTGTCAAAAGCAACGTCAAGTGATAGCTAATATCTTCACGGCCTCATTCGCTAGTATAAGCACTAATGCACTCGTAAAAATGTCAATTATAAAATAGTACTATGCATATCGTACCCACACTCTTTGCATCTGACTCCAACAAATATCATCTTTTCACAATAATCGCACGTCAGCGACATCAGGAAAGTCTTCGCTGAAAATCGATGCTTGATAGAGTGCCCCATTCCGATATGAAAGAGCCGAGTTGGTGTTCGTGGAGATTGGGAAATTGATGCTATACAAAATATAATGAAAAAATCAAGTTGGGATTTGCGGATCTTGTTTTCTAAACTAGCAAATCCGGCCAAAAAAAACCCAAAAAGAGTTATAAATAGTGGAGTTGCCGTCATATGAATTCCGGTGATCTTGTAAGTAACTAATTTCTGTCATCCATAAATATGTTTAAAAATCAAAGCGGAGGATTATAAAATTGTTGCCATACTTCCAATACTTCAACGTTGAGCATCACCAACAAAGCATGAGAGACTAGCCTCTCTGCGCCACTTGACTAGACTATCTAAGGACTGCCATTTTTCAAACAAATTGCACTTTTTAAACAACACCCCTCCAGCCACAACTTACTATTAATAGGGTACAAACACATAAAAATACGACTTCAAAACTCTTTACTCTTTTAACGGTGATACACAGAATATAGAAACTTTTAGAAAATATCTGAAGAACAATTACATTTACATAGATCTGGGACAAACTAATTATGTTTCAAAACTGGTCCCTTTAACTAGGCTATAAGTACATACGTAACTGGAACTGAGAAGACACGAGCAGTGTATGCCAAAGGTTTATCTAGGGCCGGGCGATAGCATAAGCGCCGTAGGCGAGAACACGATCACTGTCAGGGACTGAAATTTAAACAGCGGCAAGGGGCTTAACAAGGCTTTATAGAGTGCTGGAGGAATATTGGAGAACTGGGGGGCAACGCTCGGTGCCACTCATCGCGGCAGAACATTGCAAGAGATATAAGTAAAATGAGCTCATTCAAAAGACATGTGTTTACCTAGGGGATTAAAAGTTTATGTTATATGCAGGCGAACATAAAACCCAGAAAATTCCATTGCATGGCTGTCTGCGCAAAGAACTTCATTCATAAAACAGCATAATGAAGCGGAACAACACCGTCATATAAATATAATAAGAAGGATTTGGAGAGAATGGTCGACTTAGCAGCATTATGGATAGCAAAGTCTCAGGTGGGGGAGCAACCTCACCAGAAATAATTATTCATGAAATGAACACGGGCCGTAACGCTTCAGTTTCTGTACTATTCCTGGCCAGCCTGATTTGCAGTACGTCTATGCTGATCTTACTGGATTGCATTAATGCCGGTTTAAAAGTATAACATTCTGCTAATAGCATGTGTGTCGCCATATGGAAGAACGTTACGCGGAAGGAAAACAAAGGATGAAAAGTAATCCCAAACTTTGCGGAACGCTATTGTTTATCGGATGGTATTGCGTCTAGAACTGAATCATACTACCGACAATTCCACAAGCACTACAATTAGGGAGGTTATAAAGTAAAGAAAGCATGTAACAATTATAAATGTCTTTAAAATAACCAGAGTTAACACACACTCTCCCCCAGACGTGTCCAGAAACTTATAGATATGGGCTGTGATTAGTTTTAAAATATCATAAGTGGAGGGAGAAAAATCAATACCACAGTCAACATTAAATTGCTTTTAAAAATAAGAGGAAGTTGGAATAATTACCCAAGACCACTTTGAAAATGAGAAGACTTTGACTGACCATTTTTAAAGCTGGATAGGTGGAAAATCATAGTAGCCACTGAACTTTCTGCGGCTACCCACGATGCAATATGGTTGCAGCCGAAGCGGGAAAATGCAGCGGGTAAAAAAAGTAGAACTCCCTCACTTTTTTGGTGGTTGCCGATGAAACTAACCAATCAAATCGCGAAACATGTGAATACGGTTTCCACAGCCATATCTCTCCCTGCCGTAGATTGGGAAAACACTCGCCGTGGCAAAACCTAACGATTCAGACTTCATGACTTAGGACGGCGTATCTCAAATACATGAAATAATACGTATTCCTTTCACTATAGTGAGACCTTCATTTATGACGTTATCACGGAATATGTTATGGGTAACCCCTAACAATTACGCATACAGAAATTATGCGTAACCTGCAGCGCTTAACTGCATGTTGAGTTTATAATGGACGATGTTATTATATAGCACAGGCCTACCTTGTTAGATTTCAACTGGGTTCGAGCTAGTAATATGGCATAATCATCACGAGTACTAAAAAGTCATAATGACAAAGTCGTATGCTGATTAGTTTCATCGGGTACAATGGTACTGGCAATCTTGAGACTCGTGTTATAGTGTCGATTGCATGTGCAAGGTAACTACTGTTCTAGACAATTCGATTACTATTTCTGCCGCTGTATGCACTCAATAATGAAACCTTTCAGACTGCTCTTGTTTTGCTCATAAATTGGTCATACCCAGAAACCTCCTCTTAGATGCTTACTATTTCCTTTCTGATTTAGTACGTGTCTATATAAAATACCATTACAAAGAGGCAAGAAGCACAGAGCATTTTTCACCATGTCGTCCATGTTTAGGTTTTCTGGATCGTTTGTCTCTCATCGCCTTTTTCTTTCCGCTACCACATGGTGACTGCACGAAAAGTAGTGGCGGAAAATCGTGGTAGCAAGTACTTCTCCCGCTCAGTTGAGATCCGTCTTAAGAGCTGCTTTAACATCGCTTTTAAAAAGGGAGAGAATTGCCGAGAAGACCGAAATTTTAAGAACACTAAAACACTGCTTTTTAAATCTAAACCATTTGGAAGAACACAGAAAACTGATTTCTATTACGGGGAACATTCGGCGGGACTCGGAAGATTGATTTTCTAATAGAAAAGAACATTGAAAGTATCATTTAATGGAAAGACGACTAGGAAGTATAAAGAAAATACACAAAAACATACTTCTGCCAATAGATGACTTACATGATCTTGACTTCGAGTGCTCCGAGTCCGAATAAGAAGAATCTGCCGTATTTGGATTAGTGACAGTTAAATTGAGTGGGCTTGGCTTGGCATGTGGTCGCTTCTTCGTCCTTTTTAAAGTAAAGCTACTATTTGACGATCCACTTTCACTTTGTACTTTCCTGCCTGTTCAAACGAATGAGGCGTAAAGTAATTAACAGCATTTTACATGACCGATACGAACTAGTTATAGCTAACGCTTCAAAGACAGATGTGCTCCTAAGAAATCTGCAATTTAGCAAGGACCTTTTGCTTCACTGCTCTTCAGAAGTCTTTGTACAAACAAAATTTATAGGTGCTTGATACATTCCAAGACTGAAAATAGCTGCACATGCAAATAGTTACAGAACATGTGAGCTTGCGGGCAAGAAGTGCACGCTTATGTAAGAACAATGATGAACTAGGTATACGGCAACAAACAACTATGATTTCTATAGCATTCCGTCTTACTGCAAAACTTATTCAGGTCTAACATTTTACCTCGTTGTAGGTCTAACGTAGACTTAAGGAAGTCATACGATAAGACCAAACTGTAATTAATCATAGTTCTTTGATCGGCATTTACTACATGCATACTCGTGTCAATTTACGAAAAACCTTTCCTTGACGACACCAAATACCGTCTATTTATTACAAGCTTGCTATGGAGTACGCTGATTGCAGTTGGTAAGCAATATTTTTAGTAAAGCAGAAGAATATATCATACGTAAGTACAAAGGTTTTGAAATCGCATTTCGCATAACCCCAAAATAACTTGAAATTACGACAGGCTTTTATGACCCCGCCTCATCCTTTTTCGCCTTGCAATATGGTTTCTCTTGCTTTAAAGTAAGCTTACCGTTGTGGTGCTTGACTATACTCCAACACCTACTGAACTGTTACCACTAGGCTTTTATTGCGCAAAATAAACATATAACTATTACAGGCTCAAAGGAGTGACTTTGAAACTGGGGTGCTGAACAGGTTCCCAGCTCGAGTTCCGCGAGTCTATTTAGCTACGCCGGTCCTTTGATTTTATGGCGTTTTGGGAGTGTAGAGAAATCCGTCTCTAAAACGATCTGATTCCAATTTTTAAATGGTTTAATATCATTGTTTTAATTTTTGTTATAAAACACTTTAGGCGGCAAAGGGGACCAGTGGTTTCCCTGCAATCTCACCATTGCGCCAGTCCCAAAATCCTACGGTCTCATGTGTACGAAAAACATACTCCTTAGATCTAAAACATGAAAAACAGTTCGAAGGACATAATTGAGAACCTGTTACATTAGCCTCGTTAACAACCAAGGTGCCTCGTTTACGTAAACCATATGGAGTCCTACAGGTCAATCACAGGCCTCGGGTGCTTAGTGGGCATGTTAATTGGATTGTAATTGTCACAATACTTGCACCGGTTTCTAGAAAATCAAACAAACAAATATGCGAATAATAAGCCCTCCAGCATAATCATGGCTTGGAAATCATGGTTCATCTTTAAAAAAATACACAGATTTCCAGCTAATTTAAGGTGGTCAAAAAAAGCCTACGCAATATGTTCCTATCTATTTATTTATTTTATCATCATACCGTAACAACAATGTTCGAAGCCTAGTTTATCATATTCCTTTCCCCACACCTTATCCATGTCCAATGCAATTCTTTCTACGACAATTATTTCGAGTCAAACATAGGAATCACAGAGACCCTCCAACCATTAATATCTGAAAATAGGCACCCTCTGTTTGCAGACACAAACTCTCCCACTCACCCCCTTTGAATAATGAAAATGCAACTCGGTCACAAAGAGAATTATGTGTAAATAGCAACTGGATAAAAAAAACGCAAACGAGTTTATTACTTAACCAATAAATATCGCAAATACGTTCTATCTCAGCAACTTTCGACAAAAAATGCCAACGCAAATCAAAACTACTTCGACAAATATCGCAAATACGTTCTATCTCAGCAACTTTCGACAAAAAATGCCAACGCAATACAAAACTACTTCGACAAATACGTGAGTAACCTGCAGTTAAGGGCAGCGATTTTTTCCAACCGTTAAAACTTCACAAAACGAAGGAAAAGTTTCCAGTCACCTTTTCCCACTACAAAAAGACTTGACCGTTTCTTAACAGAAACATGAGGTAGCACAAATATTGCGGCACATGTTCGTGGAACCAGGTTGTGGGATGTGACGGGATGTGTAGCGATGAAGGCGGAGTAAAAAAGTGTTTATCCATATAAATGTTGCATGTACCCTGCAGCGCGGCACAGCAGTGCAACGCAACAAACTTGAGAACACCAATGATTCCGTATAACACTAATCAATGTAATATTACAGTGAGCATCCACAAAATCGACCGCCTGCTTTCTGGAATTCTAAAGTCTCCAGTGTTTTGTCAGATCCCTTGAACAAGACTTACTCTTAACATACGTCTGGTATTTCCAACACTCGCCATCTCGAATACTTCACCTGGGTCGATGAACGAACTCTGATTTACACACTACGACTCGTCGGGGCAATTTTAGGCCGATGCAGTCAAAAGACTAACCAAGATTAGGAGTACGTGTAATTAAGCTAAACCATAAGCTCGACAATTTGGGAGTACAAAACACCTGTTTAGGATTTCATCTTATTCATCAACAGCTTCTCTTGCAAGCTGAAATGAATAACATGGGTTCCTGGGGCTTCACTCACTCGCAAGACTTTACCATTGCACTATATAGTGGGAGATCCTGGGTTCCAACCGGGCCAGCGCCTCAAGCACTTGATGTTTAATGACTTCTATACTATGTACTTCATGACTGCATGTGTGTTTGCCTGAGTACTTATATAAATGAAATGGCACTGATGAAGCTAACAGTGAAACAAAAATAAGGTTGCTGGTGGTGGTGAGATTTCGGGATCGACTTCCCGGATTGTCGACTTTACTATTGCACTATATAGTGCAATGGTAAAGTCTTCGTTTTCGGTGTGGGAGATCCTGGGTTCCAACCGGGCCAGCGCCTCAAGCACTTCATGTTTAATGACTTCTATACTTTGTAGTTCATGACTGCTTGTGTGGTTGCCTGAGTACTTATATAAATGAAATGGCACTGATGAAGCTAACAGCGAAACAAAAATTAGGTTGCTGGTGGTGGTGAGATTTCGGGATCGACTTCCTGGACTGTCGACTTTACTATTGCACTATATATCGTTTAGAAACAAGTCAGGTATATCCTTAGCTGCACTGAAAGCCAGCGGATTGGGTGACACAATAAAATTTGAATCCAATCATGTGCTGCACATTTGTAGCCGAAGGGGAAGGGGCCGCATGATCATCTGGTTTAACTCACCTATTAATAAAACAGTTAAAACTAATGTAGCTAAGGTATTTCTTAAATTTGTCGATAAATATTTCCCGGATAACTCACTACTCAGTAAGATTTTTAACAGGAAAACTGTGAAGGTGAGCTAGTCTTCCATGCCAAACTTTAAAAGTATTAATCAGCACAACTACGATATGCGTCAAGAAATCTTGGCTATAAATTGGATGCCTGGGTGTAACTGACATGAATAACTTCACTATATAAGGTAGATGTTTAATTTAGGGTATAGTTTATAATGCTCACGTGACCGAGACAGCGTCGGCTCGTGTAGTACTTGAATTTAAGGAACGCTTCAGAAACCACAATAAGTCCTTTAACAATGTAAAATACACGCTTGAGACTACGTTGTCAAAATATATCTGGGATTTGAAGAGTAAACACACCATCAAGTGGAGTATAATGAAACTTACTAGACAGTATAATGTAGGCAGGCGTAAATGTAACTTGTGCATTACCGAAAAGTATGCAGTGATAACCGCTGACAAAAGGAACCTGTTGAATAAGCGATCCAAGCTGGTCTCGAAGTACCGGCATAGGAATTCTTTGGCTGCCAATAATTACTGGGGCATATAACACGTAGACTGGGAACTCTGGCTTCAAAAGATGCTTAGAAAATGATTTTCGTTGCCCCCTTTGGTGCCTACTTTACTTTTGCACCAGTTGTTTGAGAGAACGTCACACTCAATGAAAGTAGTTTTCCCCAATCATTTTGTGTGCGCAATAGCGAGAAATTGCCTTCTAAAGTTGGCCAATTTCGGTCAAAAAGCAAACGAAGAGCGCCATTTTCATTTGTGACAGCTAAAACTTTTATAAACGACTGACCAATGTTTCAATATAACATTGTTAACATTGTTAACCAAAACAAATGTGCTCCTTCGTCTTACATTTCAATGTTATGAAATATGCACAAGTCCGTTAGTTGTGGAAGTCTCTGCCCTGAAATAAACTCATAAAAAATGAGAGAAACTTGACTTCTGTGGCTCCTGAAACGTTTGACTGAAAAAATTAAAGTTTGAAAAAAGTTCAACACTTTACCACAATCGTTTCGATTAAAGTCACGGTAGATCTCACTTCATGTCTCACTAAAGTCACGATACGTATTATATTTCATGTATTCCTTTTCTAAACATTTTGTCAGTGAGTAATGCCGACAAGATAGGCATGGAACACTCACAGGGGATAATAATGCAACAGTTTAATGTACTTACCAACATTTGCTTCATCAGATTTACTTCTTACTATAGTTGCTGGCTTCCTGGGTGACGTTGGACTGGGAGGAATGGATCTGGTACCTTGAGGCTTGGATGCAGGAAGAGTTAAGCTTTTGGTTTTCGCATTACTCTGGACAGACGGGATGGACTCTTGCGAGCTGAATACTGACAAATACGAGGCAATAGAATTCCTGGAATCGTTGGATGGTGACTCTGCTGGTAATGTGTTGAACCATGACTCCCACTTCAAATCACTAGCTTTTTCTCCATTTTTCAAGCGATCTGTTTGCAAATTAAGAGTTTCATTAAATTAGCAATAATTGCAACTGAAGGTAAAGTGATTAGATATGTAATGACAATGGCACACTGCTTTGTAACCAGAGTTTACAGAACTTAGTTGGTAGAGCGGACACCGGGAATGCGTGAATCACGGGTTCAAATCCTGGCGGCGACATACTTTTCTATTTCTTGACGTTTCTTTCAAACATCAATTGGTTATGAGCAACAAAACAGACAAGCCAGTGAAAAGTTTAAAACATCCGGTAAGCTAGATTTTACTGTTTACATTTTAATGACTTTCCCGAGCGTTCCGTTGGTGACATATTTTTCTACTTCTATAGTATATATTCAAACTTATCGTTTTAAATTCTATCTTGTCAAAACACTTTGCAACTTTCAATGGGCTGTGCAGAGCATGATTGGCAAGGTGGCAGTCCTTCCATGGTCACGTCCTGTGGCGCAGAGAGGCTGGTCTCCGAAATTGCGTAGAGGGGATGTCTATCTCCTCCGTTGTATTATTGGGAGTTAATGTGGCGACTACTGAAATAGATCATGTTATCAACGGGGATCATCTAGCTAAGTTGGTAGAGCGCACGCCGGGAATGCGTGGGTAACGGATTCGAATCATGTTGGTGGCATGCTTTTCTATTTCTTTAGTATCTACTCAAAATAACAATTGAAAAATAATAGAAAAATAAAACTAAAGAACAATCCTATATGGTGCACTTTCCACGTGGCGCCAGACGCGCTTTTTAAGTGTCTAAAGGGAAGTCATATAAGTAAAAGTAGATGAACGTCAATCAAGGTAACAATCCTGGGATAACTGATTCTTTGCGCTGGGTAATTATGACACATGACATCAAGCTATCTGCCTACCCTATGTAGATATAAAGTGGAACATTCATTGTGTTAAGCTAGATGTTTTGCATGAACGCCAGTTGAAATACCGACAGCAAGGAGATATGTATTGCAAAGTATGAACTGTAGTAAGGTTCTTATGCATCACATAATGTTAAAAATACGACAGTTTAAAAATGTGTGATATGATTTTTCCCATAAAAGTTACCATAGTATAGCAACCAATTGCATATAGATGTTGTAAAGTTTCTGAGCAAAGACTGAAATTGTTCTGAAATCACTGCGTTTACAAAGCCGATTGCATGTTACATCTAATGGGAAGGAACCATCTCAAAAACGGTTTGGTCACCACAGTTACGGGACACCATCCGTTACGTTGCCAGTGTAACAGTTAAATGTACAACGTGCAGACAGCAATTACGTGAATTCGCTTATACGTTAATTAAGGCACGATTGGAATTTAAATAAGATATGCACAAGCTACAACGGACAACCCATACAACATAACAATAACAAGGCCATGCTATAAAGCGCAGACCAGATTTGCAGGGCTAGCCAAAAAACATCCCCTGGTATGTAAATATCTTTTTATCCAATGTCCCATTAACAAGAGTGCTTAAAACGAAAATGATTTGTGAAAATGCTAAAGGCTGAAAAGGGTTAATGTAACTCGAAAAAATAATCACGGGCAAAATGTTTTGGGGGATGATTATGTGCAGTATCTTCCGCACTATAAATAGAATGCTATATAGACACGCCTTACTTACTATGAAATAAGTTAAAAGATAAGGTTATGGGCCCCATCGTCTTACTGCAGCAAGCCATATACAACAATCTCTTCATTACTATAGGCACTGATACACATTAAAATTACAAGTTAAAGTTCTGGCGACGGAGAGAGTAATAATGCAATTGTTGCCATTAAGAAAAGCAAGTCATCGAATCAAATGGTGTACCTGTGAAAAAGCGTAAGATTTTCAATGCAGCAATAAGCCTCCTTGCTTGTTCACTATAGTCCT
The DNA here is from genome assembly GCA_010016065.2 of Carybdea cf. marsupialis auct. non (Linnaeus, 1758). NCBI lineage: Eukaryota > Metazoa > Cnidaria > Cubozoa > Carybdeida > Carybdeidae > Carybdea > Carybdea cf. marsupialis auct. non (Linnaeus, 1758). The sequence goes on from JAAAKL020010157.1 coordinate 11,784, forward strand.
CGGATACTGAAGAGTCGCTCCCGGCTGATGCAGATATTTTTCTAAAAAATGCTCGTATCTTCTCGTCTGGTAATGCACAGAGAGCTTCCACAGTGCTATGAATTGCTTGAACTTTCTATAATGAAGAATAGAAAAGAATGTAAATTCACTGTAGCTATCATTTTCATGTCAACCACGTCTTTACTACTACAGCATGAAAACGGAATTAACATTCATTCACCAGTGAACAAATTTAGACTTTGTCGCACTGCCTTACATTCTGAAAGGACTGTGAAGTGTGTTTTAAATCTCGTTATGACTCTTCCAGAAACACAATTCTTTTCCTCTTGCCTGATATGCAAAAATTTCTCTTCGATAGGTAAGACCGGATATTGCTCTCTTTGAAGTCCCATTGTTCTGATTTTCCATAGCCATTTCTCATAAAAGACATAAGAAGGAGAATATGGAGAAGAATGGAGAACAAAGAGAAGAGGGAAAACAAGGAGAAGGATCGAACAGAAGGAGAAGAGGGAGAAGAATAGTGACGAAGAAGCTCCGACCAAGTTAGAGTTATAATCCCAAAAGTCGTAACGACGATTCCTCCTATTCTCTCGCAATTACTTTCCTCTCTTGAGCAAATATGGATATACGAGTTACATATATTGCGTGAAGATTGCAAACTACGTTGCAAGGCTGCTTGCAGCCCACGGCAATTTCTGAACCCGCCAAAATATATCGAGAATATTGTTCTATCCCCAATTTTTCCCTCGTGTCTGTCTGTCTGAATTCTTGATACCGAATGATCCAACTATCTCGGCTGAGTCAAGTAGTAATCAGCCCCATTTTCCCTGTTAAACCCCACTTAAGGGGTGACGAAGCGCAGATAGTTCTCCTGCGTAATGAAAGAGAAACCCACAGCTACTAATTCCTTTTTCCCACTGCATACACACAATATAAGAATCATAAATGCGAGACATTGAACACCGCCACAACAGAATGGTGGAAGGTGCCCTTGGTGCTGATGCTGTGACTTGGTGCATTTGTATCAGCAACACCTGAGTGAACGCATTGTCACTTCTCTCAGTGCCGTACCTTGTTCAGAGCTTCAAGAGTAAGATTTACGAGTTTTCGTCAAAAAAGCGAATGTCAAAACGTGATTTAATGGTGTACTACACCATAAACAGATATTCTGTTAATCAAATATTCATACTCTGTGCCACAATATTTTAGTGCTTTACTGTTACGGAAGAAAAGTTAACTTAAGCTATTTCGTCATTAAAAAGCACATTTACAGTATATGGTAACTCTCTGAGCTTGATCCTCCATGGCATGGTCATTTCTGGTGATCTAAGATCTATGCAACTTCTAGGCATTCAAATTAAGTGGACCACTTCAGTTTCCTCCCGAGAGGCTCGCTTAGCCGAACAAGGAAAAAACCCCAAAAAGTCCACGCTGGAAGAGTAGGCGTCAGAACTAATCTTCTTGGAATCACTGAATTTCAACTGTCTCTTGGTTTCGTATTGCAATCATAAGCCTAAAGACAATAACTTTTTACTTAACAGTGGCCACTGTCCCTTCCTAGAAGAGAATGAATGCATAACGGCATGAATCTTTTAGTTATTCAGTCGGCAATCTTTCCATCTCATTCGAGCAGAATGTAAGATATTGAGGATATTGTGATATATACACGGTATTAACATTGACACAGAATCATGCCCTCTTTCCTTACAGTTTACATTTCAAAGAAGCCCAGCTGGTGTTTTGCATTACGTCTGTCCCACTCTTAAGAATCTTATTTGATGGAAAATTGGACAAAACCTTCACCTACAGGAGTAATCCTGTTATACACAAATCACTCGGCCACTAAAAACTCATGTGTCTACGAGATTTAGCATGTGGTTGCTGATCAACATTTAGTTTGCGAGGTAAAACTATGGGAACAATAATGGAGGATGTACTTGACATTAAAAATCCAAAAAACCAAAAGAAAAATCTGATGTCAAAACACGTAACCCATCCTGTCCAAAGGAAACTAACAACCAATAAAGTAGTGTGAGTAGTGATTTTAACTTGTAAATTATGGAACCTAACTTAAATCCTAGACTACAAACTTTTTAAGACAATTAAAGAACAGTTACTGCAAGTTTATACATCATTGCATATCAATATTAATAAAAGATAATAACGCTTACTGTTGCTATATCATCCTCGATTTGGACAACATCAAGAAAATGTCGCACATTGGGGTACTGAGCTGCTTCTGCTGGGACTGAAGCCAATGCCTCTCCACTCTTGTACTTTACAACAAGCTGCCTTGAGAAGAGTTTCATCAGCTTCCCCTAATAAATAGAAGAGGTAAACAGTGTGGTTTATTGTCAAACCCATTAATAGTAGAAATCATACACTAATCATATATGCACAAGTCTTAATAAACCTATAATCTGTTCTATGGTGCAATCCAATATTGATGCTCTGAAGGCCTACAGTAGTCTTTCTCCAAGTGGTCCCTACCATGCCTCAGGGGTGGTGGGGAGTTCTAGGCGAGCCTTTGAGGTTCTTATGATGATAAAGAACAGTTAGGAAGAGTTTATATTCACATAACATATAAAAATAAACAAGGCCCTTCCTTATATATATAAATATATACATATTTTTTTGTGGCATACTCGATTTCGAGCGTAACCTATTACCCTGCCAGAGTGAGCAATGTCCTGGGGAGAGAGCGCATTTACAGGGGTGGTCTACCGTTGCCTTCCCCAACTGATAGTCTTTATATCGGGCTAGGCGGGATTCGAACCCACAACCTCTG
>JAAAKL020010158.1:0-14570 GCA_010016065.2 Carybdea cf. marsupialis auct. non (Linnaeus, 1758)
CGTAACTTTTGAAGGAAAAGGAGTTGAGAGCTAAAATTTTGGATTTTTTCATGTCTCAAAGGTATGTATCAATGGTGTAAATTTGAAGAAAATCTGAGAGGTAGGGTTAAAAAATTGCATTTTTTGTCCTTGTTTTACATGGAATGACCCAAAAGAGAGTCTCTACTGGTGTGAGAAATGTGGGGTTGGACTTTTCGCTGCCCCTCTGTTTTGAGCAGTTCCACGTAAAGTAAAGTTACCCTCTCTTTATTATGGTGAACATGCATGGTAGGTATCACTAGAAAATTGTATTGATTATGTCTAGGAATGGACAAAGGTACACACAAAAGACACTTTTTGTTTCAGTTTTAACATAATCGTTTGTAGGTCTTAGATAGAAAAGACTTCATTTTATCTTGAGAGAAAGTTTAGGCCAGTAGGCCATTGTGGCCTTTACACAATCCAATCAGCCACTGTTGAAACAATATGTTAAATATGTGTCTCCATGGACCCTAAGGGGGGCTTCTACCCCCTAGTTTTGAGATACTCCCTGTCTGACCTTACTGACCCCACATTTGTATATACGTTTCATATTTAGTAACTGTGGTCTATTATCAGTCCACAATTGCCCCACCTTTGCCCCCAGGCACTCTTTTGTATATCTCCCAAAATAAGATGTCTTTCTATACATGCACCCCACCCAAACATATTGTTAAAAACTATACCATAGATCAAGTAAGATATATGTATTATGTATCAAAATGAAGCTTATAAAATTATCTTTACACTTAAGTGTCATAGAGGTCAATCACAGATCATTTGCAGAATATGCATGTGAAGCAAGAAAAAAGATAATGAGTGTTATTTATGTCGAAAGACTCTTTGCCCTAGTTGCCATGGCATTGGTTAATGACACATATGATAAAAATTTTATAACTCCCCACTATATAAGCTTTGCAATGGTATATCATGTTACTGTGTTTGGTGTCCCAAATCTACAGTAATTTGAATATAATAACACTAACCCTCATGACTTCATTTTCCAACCTGATAAACTTGTGCGCAAGAGGGTTAAAGTCTGTCTTACATTCAATAGTTTTCAACACCATCCCCAAACTCCTGTCTGCAAGGAGGTATCTGTGCATGCCCAGATAGTGGCTTCACTGTTGTTCTGTCATTATCTCTGCAGCCCACTTCTGCTGTTCTGGAGAACCTTTCACCTTCACCTTGAACAGGAAGTGGTTGCCAGCAAATATTAGCAAAAGCTCCTTGATTAGTGGAGGTTCCACAGTGCTTTCATTTGATCTGACCTTGGGTATTTATAGCTATTGAAACAGGCAATCTACATTGCTAGAAGCTATTTTCTTTGTAAATGATGTTTTGACTTGCTCGCTAACAGATCTTGCTATTGCTTGATACCTGTGCTGATTTGTTTTGCAAAAATCTCATAAAGTTTTGACTCCCACATCCTTATTATGCTTTTTGGGTCCAGCTATCCAACTATTCTGCCATATGGCTACTTACCAAAATGTCGCTTGGACATTGGCAAGTGGCAGGTGGTTTTGAATACTTTGCCCTGTAAGGTCATCTTTATAAGAGCAACCTTTCATTGAAGCTTGCACCATCACAGAAATATTGCACCCGATTATCCTGATATCTGAGATAAAATCAGGGCTAAACTTGAGTTCCCCTTTTGTGATACAGTTTGCTTCTTCATGGAGGAGGTTTAGTAAACCAGACAAACTCACAACTTGTTGATCAGCCATTGTGAGTTGTGAAGATTGCATGGTTGCTGCATCGTTTCCATGGTGGAACTAATACAGCAAATCAGTGAAGATTACCGCTTTCTCAGCATATAGGCTTGTTTTCATTTATTCAGACTATATACATGTATGATCCTCCATAAAATATTGTTCTCGCTACCTTTATTTGTTTACAATATAGTTCTAATCATAGGTTTCTTTTTATCTTTTAAGCCACTTGTAGACTACTTCCATTTCAAACCAAAGGATAGAATTAAATTTCCAGAAAGCTGTTGGAAATTTTCATTCTTTGCAACTGCATTTGCAATCCAGTTGTATCTTGTGCTGTGGAAGTACCCAGAATACCTTAGTGATCCAAGGTCTCCTTGGGTTGGTAAGTCAATATTTGGTGCCTACTTTGCTACTTTTATTTGTTGACACCTGTATCATAATATGAACACAGTAGATAAGATGTTAGTTCCATATGGTAATGCTTGACCTGAAGGCATTTATTGAATTTCAGTTACTTTAACTAGATTGTTTAAAAGTTTACTCAACACCATTACACATGATAGATTTACTCAATACTATTCAGCACTCACTAACTGGTTGAGTAAAGTGCAATTTCCAAGATGGAAAATCAATTGCTGCAAGCCTTCTGTATCATCGTTAACATATAAACTGCACTGTAATAAGTAGTAATGCATATATTAAACCTCTCATAAGTGCCTTGTTTTGCAGAGGGAGACATAATTGTAAGGAGTCACCAGATATCATAGAAGTTAATGTCCATAGCTTGATACCAGCTGTAAGAGCTTTGGATAATGAGTATTGCACATTACCAGAGGATGACTTGTGATTTTGTCCATAACTGCTTATTTCTTGCATTCAAAGTTAACCTCTGTAGCTAGAGGCCATTCCCCTACTAGTACCCTGGGGACCTGGAAGTTTCATTTTCCTTCCTTGTATGGGGCCTGTCTATCTTATGCTTTTTTGTTGGGGCATAGAGCAATTAAGAAATGAAAAACTGCAGCATAGAAAGAAAGCTATCCATTGCAGCATATTTTTTATTGGTTTTAGAATTTCATCCAAGGTAACCATGAGGAAAATAGTAATTTGGTTAGCTTGGGCCTTGTTCTACTTTCCCACCATCCCTTGGTAATAATCTAAATGTGGCTATTTGTGTGTACAGAGCAGATATATGGCTATGCTGTGGTGGATATTCTGTTGTCCTGTTCTGTTTAGTAGCTAGAAATTTTACATATGATCCAAATGAATGGTTTAGTCTGTAAGTGGAGAAGTACCAGAGGAAACATCTCACAAAAATCTCAGGATAAAGTAATTGCCCTGGAACAAGTAAATGCCAGTAAAACATGTCAGTCATCAGGTGGTGGTAGATGTTACTTCACATTGATAACATGACTTGATGGCAATTGGTGATTGTTTATTTCCCTGTAGACTTGACTTACTTGACTTAAATGCATAATCGTCATCAGATCTTTCCACATTTTGTGTCCATTATATCCTTCCATTGGCCACCATCCATTTCACTGCACTCTACAAGTAACAGTGGGATCTGCATTACCTCACTGACTTGATCTTACCAGCGCTTTGGAAGTCTCCTTTTGGGTGTTGGCCATTGGACTTTTTCTTGTACACTTGGAAATAAAACTGTCTTCTCCTCTTCTAGCAACATGAACCAAACCAATTGAGTTGCTTTCCCTAAAAGATACTGAGAGCATCCCAATTAACTGGACACCACTATATTCATATAAAATGAAAAGTCCCCTATGTAACTCAGGATATTTTATAAACTCTTGTCTTGTGAAAAGAAGAGCAACCTGATTGGCCAACTGGGGATAGCAAAACATTATGGCTTTTGTAGGTTAACAAGTGGAAATTAGGAGGGAGCCTGGGTCCTAGTCAAGCACTACAGAGAGTCACTATTATTTGCAATGTATCATAAGAAGACGAAGTCTTTAACCATTGTCTTACTTTGGTTTGCCTCTAGGTTGGACTACAGGGATGCCAGTGCAAAGTGACATCTATTTTCTATACATTTTGGAAGCTGGCTTCTACTTTCATGCGATATTTGGAACTTTGTACATGGATTTTAAGAGAAAAGACTTTCTTGCCATGATTGTTCATCACTGTTTAGCATTATCATTAATAATATTTTCACTGGCAATCAGGTATGCCCATCGTTTCTCTATTTCAGAGGTTCACAACAACCGTCAAGGTATATAATATGTAGTACCAAACAAGAACATATGAGGTCTCATAAAATGATAAATCGTCATAAAAGATTAAATTTTTTAAAATTTTGTCAATTGAGTGTGGTAAAAGATGGTCAAATGTCATAAAATGTCGTAAGTGTCTGCATGAAAAACTCTAGACCTGCCACAACAAGACTTGAATCCGAGTTTTAATGATTTTATTGAATTGATTCCAGAATGTAGTGTGGGGAATTTGTGACTTTTTTATCCTGGTCACCCATTTGCTTTCCAGAAGTGATTGCTCCAGATATGTCCCTGGTGTGGTTGCCTAGATTATGACATTATCTACCATGTTTTTTCAGGATAATATTTCAAATGACCAGTGAATAACGTAAATTATGTCATAAAATGTCATAATTATTACTGAAAAATGTCCTAAAATGTCCTAAAAAAGCAGCAAAAATGTCATAAATTCATAAAAAAGATATTTTAAATTTAAGAGTTGGAAGTCAGGCATATTTAAAGAGCAGGATAAGGTAGACCTGATTATTCAAATAGCTTAGACTTTGTCAATAGATGATGAACCGGAATGGAAATACTGACATCAGCAGTAATATGGTCCAATGTATGAAGTGTACACTATTTAAAAATCTCAATTTTGTACTGAGGGATACACAGATAAATGTTTATTTATGGCACTTCTTATTTTGAGTAGTCAAAGTAGATACTACATAGTAACCAAATGTACATGTATGATCCAATGTTATCATATACATGTGTAAGATATTGATCTTATCATTTCTGTTATGCATATACACAGGGGTCGATTTCAGTGATGACCAGCTTGAATATCAGTAGTAACGTAAAATAACTGCCAGCTACTAAAACTGTCATCAGATAGCAGTGATGATAAAAAGGAATAGGGAGACAGATGACAAGATGCAAGGGGGGGGGGAGGTGGGGTGTCAAACCTTGTTTTCACAAAGTGACTGTTTTCCATGTTATTATTTTTTCTCGTTGCTTTCAACGTCTCGTTCCTTAGTGCGGAGCTTCAGAATGCCCCCTGAACCCCATTTCCTTTTGTTGAGAGCCCACCTTGCAAGTCGTAGAAATGATTGGCTCCATCATGACCTCTTATTTCGACCCCAGTATAATACATTAATAAAATCCCCAGTTCTCAACTTAAAAATGCACAGTAGCTTTTATATGCCAGGAAGTTTTTAACAGTTTTTGAAAGAGAAGACCACTCTTTAGGTTTTTATACGTGTAAAATAGTTATAACAAAGACTGTTGCCTATAAGTAGACCACAGGGTTGCTGTACTGTGGCTTTCACCAGTTACATTTATAAGATTGAAAGTAATGAGTCACCTTTGTCTTTGGTCAGGGATGAAAGACGCAAAATGACTGTTCATTGCACTTATTTTTAACACAGTCACATTTCTGCATGTCTTGAAAAATTACCGTGCATTGTTAATCAACTGGACTAAATTGTGGTAAAATATTCACTGAATACGTTGAATCAACGGACAGTTTTGCTATTGTCAATTATTTTTACTGCGACTTTCGTATATGTTCAATATTAAACCACAGGCAAAGCATTATCTTCAACTTGACGTGAGCGTAGGGTTGTACCTTTATAGGGCTAAGTAAAACAACACATGAGAAGTAATTCTTCTTATTGATTTGGTTTGATAGCTATTCTAACATTTTTCTCAATCACATTCTGTTTATAGATACCATCGAATAGGTCTTCTCGTTTTGTTTCTTCATGATGTCAATGACGTTCTTCTGGAATTCACGAAAATATGTACATGCTTTAAAAATCGCACATCTAAACCTTCACCAGTTCTAAAAGGCGTAATTGCGGCTGGATTTCTTTCATTTTCAGTAACCTGGTAAGTTATTTTGCATAAAATTTAACTTGGTCCTTAGCTGTAAGTTTTCCTGAAATTCCAGGTCCGTCACGAGTGTACTTGCAGATGGTCGTAGAAAGAGAAGTGTAAAGCGTACAACAAAGTCTTAAATTCAGGCTAGGAAGTCAGTACTTTTGATCTTGTGGTAGTAAGCTGAACGAACCGATGATTTGTAGTCGAAATTGAAACCAGCAATTAGTTAATGAACTAGAGGATGGATAACCCGATAAGAGGGACTAAAGGTTTATTCTGGCCAGCGGGTTTTATGCAGGTATAAATTTTCAGTTTTGTTTTTACTCAGGACGTTAAAAGATAAAAGATTGAATGGAAATACTTAAATATTATTACAGATCACGAAATATTGTGATGAGAATATACAACAAGTAAAGACTATGGGCGGAATGATAAGTGTGGATGGTTGTCCATCAAGGGTTTTTACATATTCTGGAGAGGGTTACGTTCATTACTGCATAGAACATCGTGCAATAGTGTTCTCACGGGGAGGGTGCCTGGAGCTGATTTAGTTTTAAACAAGCATTGTCGTTTTGGGAAAAGGAACACGCCTCAAATTCTTTGGTTATAATACTGGAGTCCCATTTGAAGTGTGTAAACCTTTAAGCGGTATTTCTTTTACAGTACGGTGTAGGATATATTGTTACCCTCAAATGTTAGTTTATAGTGCCAGAAATGAAGTATGTTTATTCTAATTATTTAGTGAACGTATTATAGATTATGTTTATTCTAATTTATTGAACGTATTTTTAATTCTACAGGTTTTTCTTTCGGTTATATTTGTATCCCCTTACCGTCCTTTATTCAACTGGTCACGTGGCACGATCTGTTCTACCAACTGCCAAGTTCTACTTTTTTTTCAATATGAAACTATGGCTGTTATTTTTCTTGAACATCTGGTGGTTCCACTTCATCGTTTGGCTCATAATCAGAATTGTAACAGGAAAGTCAAAGGGTGTTGAAGATACGCGAGAATTGTCAGACGATGAGTGGGATGGCACAGAATTAGAAGATAGGAAAGGCGCGGCCTTTACAAATGGTGATGTGAAGAATCCAGAATATCGTGGAAATGGAACGACGCAGGGAACACGAGAAGAGCATGGTAAGTTGGCACAATAGGGAACGCGTAAAATGCTAGAAAGTTAGAGATGTACTTTACTATAATAGTTAGACAGGAACTTTTCTAGAAGGGTTTTTAACCATACCTGTGCTATTCTAGAGTCAAGTGAGTGTAAGGGGCTAGGGTTAGGGTACTAGTATCTACTCTCACAAAGGGATTCTAGGAAAGTACGTCTTGGCAAGAAAAGTTCTGTAATAGTATAAGTTGGCAATACTAGGTTAGTATGTTCCCGAACATTCTAGCATTTTACTACGACCCGGCATAATATACAGCAATCAAATTACAGAAGTAAGTAAGGGGACTTTCTGTAAGCCTTTTACAGTACGTGCGTGAAATTTGAATATATCATATTCAGGGCTCTTTCAAAGTATAAACGGATTGAGTTTGAAGCGATACTTTAGATGAGTGAAAATGTCACTACCGAAATATCAACCGAGTGATTCTTGCCTTGTATTTGAGACTCGATTAGTTACATTCTATTGGCCCCTTATTAAAAATGTAATTACATGTACACAGGGCCGTTGAGAGCCAGTGTGGGCCGCGGGTTATTTCATAGTACTGGGCCCTAATAGGATTCTAGGCGAAACGCCTAAGGCTGTTTTTATGACCAAAGTACCATGGAATAAAAGTTTAGCGAGCCCTGGACCTCCTACCCCGCCTACCTCACCCTCTCGACAGTTCTGCATTTGCATCTGTAAACATTTTCGTTCCTAAAAGGTTTTTCGCCAGACACGCTTAAGACTATGGAACTTCACTATACTTTGGAAACAGAAAAATCCCAAGTATATAGGCAGCAGTGTTTTAAAAGATAATCGGTTCATGCGTGCTGCTGACTTGCAATATCAGGGTTTGTTATTCCAAGATAGTCGATATGTTCAGGCTGCTTTATGCGCTTTTTTTCTACGTATTGCTTTGCTCTTTCTTAACGAACTCTTGACTCTGAAGTGGTCAAATTTCCTTCGTATGTAGTGAAGATGATCAAAGAACGGAATGAGGTTTTGCTTTCTTCTTCACCAAATTTGTTGTAGGTTCTCAATTTATGAGATGTGTACTTAACAATCTTTCAATAACTAATGTATGGGAAGAAATAAATTCGTATATTTTTTTAGATATTCAGTAAGATTGTCTCAGTTTGGAAAAGAGATATGTCATGACGGGGACTCGAACCATGCGGCTCACGCACTTTCAGCCTGTGCTCTAGTAACCGAGCTTGGTGACCCACGATGACCCACACATGGTCCGCTAGTCGCCATGTTGGGTCTCAATCCTCCACTGATTAATTGTGGACCTTGGCCTAGTAAGACGACGCAGAGAAGCTAGCCTTTAAAATATATTGTAAAGAAAGTCATGGCACGCAAGTTACATAAAATTTTCCAGTTAAGCATGTTGCATGCTAGTTACGACCGTTTCCAAATGAGTTGATTTTTGAACGAGAAAGAGTCGTATCATCCCGATTGCCGCTCTGCCCAAACGTCTGTCGAGGAAATCAAAAATACTTGAGTAGCATAAGATGATATCTATGAAGTTCAAGACCCGTGACAAAGGAAATTGATATTCATAAGAAGTAGGATCCCTCTGAATGGTTTTTGGTTTTATTATTATAAGAATTTTGTCATCGTTTCTAGAAAGTTCTTTTATTTAGTTATTCATAGAGAATACTTGCGTTACGAAAGGGCGTCCTTGAGAAGTTGACGTGACAACCTTAGACAGAGGTCCTTTAACACGATATTTCTATCTAAATTATTTAGTGGGGACTCCAGTGTTAATCTCTTGATTTATTGTTACCCGCAACTACATTAGTGAACTCGTTAATCGCTTAGGAACGGTCCGTTTGCTGATATAGTGCAGTGAAGCAGTGTAAAAAGATCAGCATGTACAGTGTTTGGCAACGACATCCGTTTCAATTTTTTGGCGTTTCAGCATTCATAGACCTGGAAGTTACAATATTATGTGTTTTTAAGGAATCCATGTTTTGTAAAAACATTCCAGTTACTGTACAAACATACGTATATATAGTATATGTGTATGACCTATCATGCACCTGTAGTAACTAGGCTTTAAGGAGTTCTTGGTCTGTTTTTAAGGAGCAGCAATGAACTATCATAAAGGTTAAGGTTTTTGTCATGAACTTTGTTAATTAATTGTAAGGATGCTTTCGCCCCCAGGAAGAAAAAACCCGATTTACTGGAACATTACTCCAGGATTACTTTTGCTTATATTGGAAAATATACCTACAGTATGTTTGTCGATAGACAACGACAAATAGTTACATAGAGATTGACAACAAGCACTGTAGGATCATTCCCTTCCGCCATAAGTCACTTAAACGTGTAAAATAACGTCACGGAACTTCTAACATGTTTGTCGTTGTTTCGTTGGTTTTTACGTAAAATAATAAAGAACGTGTACACCAAAGGGCGAATGTTCAAACAAAAGCTTTCCCTGTCTACATATACAGGAATTATTGCGATAGTCATCTATTATACAATTTAATTTTTTTTCCAAAATAGACAAGTTACACCCATTATGTTTGAGTATGAATCTAGTCAATCTTGCATGTATTAGCAATACTTTTTGTGTGACATTTCAACTGTTTTGCAGATGCATCGTAAGGGCAGCTTTTCACAATTCTCTTTGCCCGGTTTTAAAATATTGTAAGGTGACCCATGTTGTGATGCAATGACATCGCCATCCGAAGTGGAGTAACAGAAAAGGGGTTGGTTACTGCTCGAGTACAGATCGTTCCGAAGTATTTTCAAGCATATTTTAGCACGCTAACGGCTTTAGACACTTCTGTTCAGATCCACCTGGTCTAACTTTCCAATTTCATTAGTGCACCAATCAAGATACACAAGTATTTCGTTATCGTGACAACATTGATATTGTTTCCATTTTAAGTAAAATTTTGGGTATAGACCCTTGCATCCTACATACTTTTTTGTGACGTTCTGATAGCCATTCCTTGTTTCTTTGCAATGGTACCTGCGACGTATTAACTAGGAACGAAACCACTGGTATTGGGCGATGTGTAAGGTAGATGGTATGGTGTAAGGTAGATGGTATGGTGTGAGGTAGTTGGTATGGTGTATGGTGGGCACGTTAATAGACACGAAGTTGGCTTTCACTTTTCGATCCTATGACCGACTCATAGAGCTTCCTTTTTCATGGAATATATGTGTGCAACTGGGGTTTCAAGGTTGTCATAGAGTACAATGTAACCTACGATGTTTTGGTTGGGTACACGGATTGCAGCGATTGAATAGTCAGGTGGAAATCGTAATCTAATAATCAATATAAAAACCCAGCAAAGAGAGCGTAGGAAGACTATGGTGACAAAGAATTTATCCAAATTTGATGAACACGCATGATTTTTCTGAGCTTTCGATGCATCATTATTAAAGAATACCTAAATAACAACATGGCCAACTTTAAGATAAAACGAAATGCAATACAACAGTATAGAAAAAAACTTAATGGTCCCAAAGGGAGAACATTAAGTGTTAAAAGAGAGACAGGGGAATAAAGACAGAAGACTTTCTTTGAGTAACAAGCCGAACTGAGAGCCAACTGTAGCTAGGAAATCGAAGTTAGACAAAAAGGTTTTGCGATAGTCATTACATTGCGAACGAATACTGGGGAAAAGGAGGGCTAGAAGGCTTTTTCCAAGTCAAAGCAGAAATACCCAAGTGGTCCGATAGGCGCCTATGGATCTGGGGGATCGTCTGACCCAGATACACTGCACTACAGCAGTGACACTGAAACGGATAAACAACACCTGATCGGAGCACCGTGGGTGTTGAGTTTTTGACCGGGAAGAAGTTGGAGATGCGACAAGTGGGACGAAATACATTGCTGCGATATGATGCATAATAATGCCATGGTCTTGCGTGGTTGCTGTTTTAAAACAATAACCGATGACTATTATGAAGAAGAAGGGGAGTAGGGTGTCTTCTGCTACCTCTCAAGTTTTAACAGGGAGCGGTTTGGAACAGAACCTAGATACTTTGACCATGCTATTACCCTTGTGATAAACGCATTTTACTCCGGTTACTATCCTCTGATATATACAATGATTTCTAAAGATGTTCCCCATGAAGTATCTATTTATGGAATTTGTGAAAGTAGTTCTCTTGAGATGCATCAAATTTTGTGTCCGAGGATGGGAGCTTCTTGCGAACAATTCCACGCTCTTGTCCTACTTGGTAGAGCGTTGAGCTTCTGAATTTGAAAAATGTTTACATGATCGTGAGTAGGAGAGGACCATGCAATTTAGATACAAGAGACGTCGACCTAGTTACGCAAACGTTGGCCAGCCTGTTGCATCAGTATAATGATGTTTACTTCCGCTTGGTAGAGCAAAACGTCGCTGTTGCACACCTTACTGGAGGCTTTAGTAAGTGCATCCGAGACAAATTTCCTCAGTGCTTGAGGGCTTCATGGGTAGTATCACTAGTATCATGTGACATTTGTAATTTGAGCTGCTTTGTTGCATTATTTCCTCGATTGTAAAATCTGTGATTCTTACATTAAGGTGTCACAATTTGTCGTATTGTTCATGAGATGAGAGATCTGTATGGCCCTATCGTCATGTCGATCCCGCTGGCTACTGAAAATGTCTTCGTTCAACGCATTCACTCTAGAAGTACTTTACTCGAGAGCCTTGTTCTTGACAACGGGTGAACGAGCCTTTACATTTCGCCACTGTCGCTTGCTTAAGCTTCAGCTGCCCTGTCATATATGTCTTCATCGCCTGACAAGGAACTGTCACACTCTTCATCTCTCGCGCGTGATTTCATTTTTTTTTTGTTCGCTTTATCTTTCTTTCTATTCCTTTTACAAATGTTACGAACTGGCGGGCTATTCCAAGTGAACCAAAGCTGACCTCTCTTAAACGTTTTAATCTTTCTAAGTGGGAAGTATAGTCTATAATCATTGTCGCACTAAATTCAATGTTTGTGGGTATGATATTCACAAATAGATATCGACTTTATTTATGTTGACAACTTATTAGTAGTGCCATCTATTCCAGCGAAGTGTCCTCATTACCCTCCGTCAGGGCGTAGTGTTTTGCTTCCTTGCAGATCTTTCCGCCAACTGCTTAGTGATATTCTTCCTCGTGGCAAAGGCACAACATTAAGGCTGATTTACACGCTGCAATTTGTGGGGTCGATATAGGGCCGATCCACTAACGTGACTAACCCAAGATTAGTAGCACGTGTAATTGGGTTCCATGATATGATTTGGGAAGACAAGGCGTGTGTTTTGAAGATCATTTCATTCATAAACAGTTTCTTCTACAAACTGAATTGTGGACTTTACGTCAATAGGTGAACTAAACAATAACGTAGGTACCACGTACTTTATTCACCCAGAATATATTATAGCCATGCAAAGGAAAAGAAGCCATACTGTCATTGCGTAGCTTGTTTTATTTGTCACCGAAAATGTTAAAAGTGTGCTAAAGTTGCAAATAAAGCTGTGTGCGAAAGTTGCACAATTTTCCTTTGAAATGGGTACATCGTGTTGCTACGAGATGCCGGTACATCGTGTTGCTACGAGATGCGTGTGCATCGTGTTGCTACGACTAAATAGTCATATTGGTCTTGGACCTTAGGCCAATATGACTACTGCTGGACCGGTATATATTTTCAACATGGCCACTCCCTTACGATTTACAGTACACATATCATATAGGGTGAGCAACTGAACCTCGAGGTTTGTGCTGGTGCTCGTATCGTAATCTGCTCATACGTAATAGCTCATTTGGATGTGTAGGCGGTTGTTGTTGTTACTTATTGGAGTACTGTTCTTGTCATCTATCCAGATGACTTAATCAAGAGCAAGGCCTACACTGTCAGCCAGCTAACAGTCGTTTCCCTCTATTTAGCATAGTGCAAACTGTAAGGGTATGATTGACTTGTTAATTCATCCCTTCATGTGCTCACTTTCAGCAGCGTCTAACAAAGACGTTTTCCCGCTCTTTGATGATTCGTGTACAAAGTTACCAACGTGCTGCGATGTCGTTCTTTCTTATCCCCCATCATGCGGTAGTAAAATGGCCTCGTATTCGTTTTTCAACCTGTACCAATTTGATCTGTCTTGGACAGATCCAAGACAAATATGACTATTTAGTCAGATCGGTCCAACTAGTTATATCTGTCTGGAACACTTCTATCAGGAATGGAGTTTATGCCTCGGCGAAGGCCATGCTTTGCATCGCGACTTCTAGGCGGCCATATTTTGGCGTTGCCATGATGTCGATTATCAGAAGTGGATCTTGTGCAATGCCACCGATTTTTTATAATCGACCTGATTCGTGCTGAGATGAACGACCGTGCAACCTGGCACTTTAGCGATGTACTTTACGTCATAGCAACTGTGAACCTTAAATCAGCCTTTGGGCTATAACTCTCCGAGAGGACTTTGCTGAAATGAAAAAAAGACTCGAAAGCAAAACCGCAACCGTTTATCAGACGCTTAATATTAATATTGTTGCCATTTGTCATTCCGAAAACGAGACCAAAACGTTGCAACTGTTTTCCTCTACTTTTCAGGCGAAAAGTTTTTGATGTTATCCCCATAACTCCCTCTTCTGTTATATGATGAAAGTAGAAGTTTCTTTCTGACACATTCGTTTTGAAATCCATTTCGGTTCTGGATTTGATCGTCTGCCGGACAAGATCCATTTTTCTAAGTATCATTGTCACATAAATATACACAAAATATAAAAGGGCATCGCAAGATTGAGACTGATATGTAATTTTGTGAATAATAAAGTCGACGTTCTTCCATTTCATTTGAAAATTTCATCCAGCTTATTTGAGTGATGGTAATTGTGTCAAGGTATCTAAAAGGGCGATTGATTTGTCATGATTTAAAGGTTATTTTCTTTTTTCATCAGCTGGCGACAAGCTCAAATCATCCAGTAGCTACATTGTTGTTTCTAGAACTTGTCTTGTATCAGCAGGGGTCGTTACCACTAAGGATTGAAATTCCCTGGAATGGGCTGGGTCAAACCCAGACGATTAACTTTGTGTTGACGAGTAGTGTAGGCTTAGCTGCATTCATTAATATTTTGGTTAACGATGAACTAGTGATAGAATGGCAACTACTTGAGCCTTGAGTAGTTTGCCACGTTTTAACAGCAGTAGTGTTTTTGTTAAACCCATCGCCAGGTCATCCGATGATACTATGATTACACTGTTCTGATCCCGATGGGTTCAGAGACAACAGAAAATGTATGATTTGTCTAGCAAAGAAGCGGGTTTGAATTGAAAAGTCTAGTCCCTGATAAACTAAGAGCCTGACGAAACAAAGACATAAGAGATTTCAACAGGGTTGGCGAAATCAGTGATTTTTTTAAAAAAATCAAAAAAATCCGATTTTTTTATTTAAATCAGATTTTTTTTATTTAAATCGATTTTTTTCGGAAGTCCATAAATTCACGATTGAGATTTTTTGTTTCTGAGCCTTTCAATTCTTAAACACTGTAAATTGTACACCAGATTGCCCATGTTCATGGAGTAGAATACTGATACATTTTTTCTACTACATAACAGCATGTGTCTCTTTTGTTTCTTGGTTGAC
>JAAAKL020010159.1:0-14570 GCA_010016065.2 Carybdea cf. marsupialis auct. non (Linnaeus, 1758)
GTTTAAACATTATATACAGTATGTGTGTACTATTAAGCGACAGAGCCTCTTCCACGGTTGCCATTAGATATCTGGAGTCACATCGTACTATTTCGGAAACTTTTGATTTGTGACGTCGTCACTTTCCCTCCGCATTCTATTTTCCTTTCAATAGTTGCTGACCCGGACGTATTCCGAACGGACGCCTTCCATCCGGAAGTGGGGTTTCTACCACATTTTAACTTTATAGGTAGAACTTATGCTTAGCTGCGATTCTT
Organism: Carybdea cf. marsupialis auct. non (Linnaeus, 1758); assembly: GCA_010016065.2. Classification (NCBI taxonomy): domain Eukaryota; kingdom Metazoa; phylum Cnidaria; class Cubozoa; order Carybdeida; family Carybdeidae; genus Carybdea; species Carybdea cf. marsupialis auct. non (Linnaeus, 1758). The sequence continues at coordinate 258 of JAAAKL020010159.1, forward strand.
AGACCGTCAAAAATCGAACAAGAACCTTCAAAAGCTGAAAATCGTTAGGGTTTGAAGAAAAGGAGTAAGAAATTTTATGCCTTCGAACGGATAAATTAACTGATGACTGTTATAGAGGATTTATTTTTGAAGGTTTTATTTTATGTGCCTGATTCACATGATCATATCATCATGGATTTGCCAGTGTACCAGTGTTATCACGTCGCTCTTTTTGAGTCAGGTGGTTTTACTACACCACAAGGTCAATCCAACCATCCAAAGCCCTCAAGCTCAATATCGCGCTCATGATCTATTCCTGCTGTTATTCAAGACCGTTTACATCCGTAAAAAGTCGTTACGGAGGCACAGTTAGTTTCCCCAAATTCAAGTAATTTAAACTGTGTTCAGCTAATATGTTTTGGTAGCTATTCAAATTTATTCAAATCTGAAAGGAATTCATCTCGTTTTCTTCCTGAAGTTTGGACAAAATATAGACCTCCACAGGAACTGAACTGAATGCAACATTTGTGGACCTTTGGATTTAAATGTTGTTAAAATTGTTACTGCACAATACGCACTGTATATAGGAGACAGATAAGCTTTTGCTACGTAGGGATGCAAATATATTTTGCTGAAGGGCAGAACACGAATAGAGATTCCCGTGTTTATGCAGGTTATTTTTGATTATTGATGGAATACCTACTGATAAGAAGCCAGATGCACATAAGCAACTTGTTAGGCAACTTGAACGCTTAAAGTGGTGAAAACGCGAAACGATCCGATGTTGGTGTTATGAAAGTGTTTGTTTACAATGGTGAAAACGCGAAAGGATCCGATGTTGATGTTATGAAAGTGTTTGTTTACAAGAAACCTGTACACAGCGATTCCTTGACCCTATGTAAACTAGGTCTAGCATCAATTGCAATGTGGGGAGACCGTTATAGGGGCTCATAGCCGCAATATGTCTTTAAGCTGAAAGCTTGGCTACAATCTGAAAAGATCGGAAAGAAATAAGAATTCTTGTGAAGAACGAGAATTCGTTCTGTGAACTGTTGTACCAGGTGGCACCGCGGAGGCAATGGGTTTACCCCGAGTTCGAGATGAGGGATTTTCTGAGGTATTGTGTAAAATTGAATGGTAGCGGTAAACGCACGCACTTGCCACATGATTAAAGCGACTCTCGGCTCAATCAAATGTTCCACGTTTCTGGAATAGTAATGCTAGAATTCTGCAGGGTGTATGTATTTTATATAAACTATTTCAGTGTTATTTCATGGTAATCCCGCTACGTCTCTTTTATTGATGCCTGGCCATGGCTGTTGTAAGTTTCAGTAATAGATAACTAGAGTATGTTCAGCGATGTTGAGTTTCTATTTAGTGATTTTGTGTTACATTGGAATGTAACGGATAATATATAAAGCACTAATGGGCGTTCATACCTGTCATATTTTGAGACTTTGTCGACCCTTTTTCTTGCGTACACTTGCTTAGATTGCTATTTTTTGTTGTTCTACGCAGTTCGAGAGACCTTTTTGGAAGAATTGGCAAGTTAGTGTAATGCAGTTTGAAGTCAAGATAGGTGACAAGCTGATCTTTAGACACATTTTTGCCTATTGTGTCTGACTGCTTTGTTTTGGTCTGGTATTTTTTGTTGTACTGTCGGGTTTGCTTTTTGCTGTTTGGTTTGAAGTAATGGCCTGGATATTTAATACGTGGGTATTTAATATCAAGGTGAGCTGACCGTATCCTTGAGACTGCATTGCGAGCAACGGGAACAAAAATCGAGGCGCCGCGACACGCATTTTAACACCAGCTTTACCACTAACATTTATTGACACAAATAACTCGAGGCCTATATCGATGATATTACATTACCAGGAAGCATTGCATTCTTGAAGATAAAATGCATTGAGATACAGCAGCGAACGGCCCAGAAACAGTTGAAGCAAAATTGCTGTTTCCATACGAGGCATGTGCCCCCATGTTCAATACAGTATGCAAGTTGATTGCCATCTCGATTGAAAGAAAATACCGTTAATTGACTTGAGCGAGTGGCACGAATCGTCCATCCGCAAATGTCTCACCTTTGTATAGTTTCTATATTTTGATCGCAGCTGCCATTTACACGGTACGTACGCAAAATCTGTCATGAGTTTCCCCCAACCTATGGCGTCGTGTAAGCAATCACACGATTGATTATACTCAGTTTTTTGCATATTGCTATTCTGTTATTACTTTACAGCATGTCCAACCCAATTTAGGTTTATCCGAGGGCCTTATCCTCTTTTTTGTACTTAAGCATCAGTAAATTGCTTCCAAGTAGCTTCAGTGAGTTTTGATATTCGTATGCACTCTCTGAATACAGCAAAGGTGTTCGTACTTCACGTTGATGTCAGCTAAGTGACGGGATCCACCAGTTCTGCTGTCTTTACAATCATAGGCTTTCCCTTGTTATGTCGAGTGGAGCTTTCAATACAATACAAGTTTTCTGACTTTTATAATCTATTCAAAATACTTAACATCCTGTTTATAGTAATGTAAGATTTGAAAGAGTTTAAAAAGTAAGAGTGAAACTAAATGATCAGGAACGATCCTATCTCCAGCGTAGATTGATTACCAATAATTGCAACAAACATCATCATTAGTCGGGCGCACCCAAACCCGCACAGCAAATTGCCATGATTCCCCCTCTCGCTCATTTCTACACTTCATGCTTCAAACTTGAATCTAGCTGAGAGAGTCCCCTCTCTGGAAAGATGGAGCATTGTGGTGGGGAGAACTCATCGATGACCCTTGTCAGCCCCTTCCGAGCTTTCACACGGCCACGAGGAAGCAGTGGATCTGCGCAAACTGATTGAGGAATGGGCACGGGAGAACTGCCGCGAACCTACACCGCCTACATTGCCTCACCTCTGTGTCTAATATGCAATCACGAACTTCTAGACACAGATCAGTTCGTTCTGCCATGCCCTGTCAATACGATGCCGGGAGGGATATACACTGTCCATCAGATGGGAGAGGACTTTGTCTACTGGTTTGACGACCACAGAATCAGCTTTGCTGTCATTTCCTTGCTTATTCAACAATGAACTATTGTGAACATAGTCGAATACGAAGTCTAAGCTTAAATAAAATGGGTTTATTTGGGTAGAGATCCATGTGTTAGTTTAGAGAGAGATTTCTGAACTCAACAACGACACTTTTGAAAGGAAATGAGTTTGCTTTGAAGATGCAGCGGCCAATAGTATCAGCATGCTCGGTATCCAGTCACTCTAAGAAGAGAGAGGATTATATCACTTTGAAGTGTTTATATGAACAGAAAGTGGAGAATCAGTTAGCGAGGTAGGAGAGCAAATATAGCAACAAGACAGTGTACGGTAACATATTACAAAGGGTGTTAGAGGTGAATCAGCAAGATAAATACTATAGTGGAGAGGCTTGGGAGAATCCTGACTACATAAAACGTGAAGATGGCACGTTGCGGTTGTCAAACAAGTGAGTAAGAGAGGAGATCTGTACGTTTGGTGATGCCTTCGCATATCAAAGGGACATTGATCTACATAAATCATGTCCTATAAACATTTTTAACATGTAAAACTTACGAAGACCATATGCATATCCAGTTGTCACAAACAACCATGTCCTCTTAATCTAGTATTATCAATGTATCATCAAAGAAACATGAATTAACAAATATCTAAGCCTCTGTAATAAACTTCTCTCTACACAAAGAAAATAAACAGACACGAAATAAGTTTTATACCACTATCTTTTAGATTTGATCGTCGAATCTCCTTGAGTTCTGCAGAATTTGACGAATAGTATTTCGATTCTTATATTTGAAGAGTTAAGATGCAAAAACCGATCAATCCATTTCTTGAGTTTTGAGTAAATCAAGTTTCTTTATTATGTGATCTATATAGCGTAAGAAATATCGTCCGCTATATTTTAAGGAAGTCTACTGGTTTTTGATTGCCATTATGCTATTCTCAAAAATCTATTGTTTCCACAAACGTAAATTTTTGTATTTTTTCTGCAGTTTTTTTCCAAAAGCCGACAAATCCAATATTTACTTGATTCCAATATTTTTTCTGAGACAGCAACAATTGTGTTATTTAAATGTTACAAAGGGAGTGTGTTGTACGTCTTCTCCTAAGCATTCTAGTGATCCATTAACACTTTTTTCTGAGAAAATTCCATCAGATAGGCGCCTCTTATCATAAAATATGGCCAAATGCATTGACTATTCCTAAATATTATCTCACTATATTCGATTTTGGGTTTTTAATCATTGTATGATTTTCTTCCACGTTAAAGTCTTTCAGAAGCCCATTCTTGAATAAGCGCCATTCGTGTAAGCGCCCCACGATAAGTGCAATTTTCGACTAGGCGCGTTTATAATTTTCGAAATTTAAACGGTGTTGTTCAAAGCTGCTGAAAGAATACTCTCTGATAAGAACCTAGCTGCCTGCTGAATCATTTTAACAATGAATCAGAACGAAACTCAACAAAGGAGCTTATTGTTGATTTGTAGCATTATTCTGAATCCAAAAAGTTAATAGTAAATTTTTCAGTATCAACTCTCGGGATTGACAACACATTGAAATAATTAACACTTTATAAGTAAAAAAACAATAGAGGGCAAATCTGATGTTTCTGTCTTAACATGGGCTAAGACCAATTCCTTTGAAAGTCAGGTGTTGCAAAGGGACAAAAATAGTTTAATCTCGACCATCTGTTCTTACAGAAAACACAGGCATGTAAGATTAGAATTTGGAAAGGTTTTCTAAGAAATTTTTAAGCAAATCCCTGAACTAAGATATCATTCATGTACACAAGCTTATATAATGTGATAATAAGATCCCCAAATTGGAGGTACTTGTAAGAGCTGGTAAGAGCTCTCTTGCTAGCTTTAACAATCCAATATCATGTAAAAGAGGAAATAACGAAAAGAAGCTAAGCAACATAAAACGTGAACTTTAACTCAAGAAAGATAGCACTGACTAAAAATTCCCATGAACGACGCCTTGCAGACCGGTAAACTTTGTTTGTCCTCAGTCATTACAAAGTATTTAACGGCAATATCTCGTGTCTTCTACTTCGATTCTACTTGAACTTTTTGCCTTCTTCTTTCGGCCTTTTAAATCTCCATGTAAGACAGGAGAATCGCGTCTTGCTTGGCCTTCTCGGCTGTTTAATATAAACAGCCATGAAAGTATGTTAGATCTTCCTCTGAAAGTAAAGCGGCAGAACATAGTCCGGTTGCATTGTGAGAGCATTGAAAGGTAGGTGTCTTGCCCATAGCACTGTGTCTGGCTCTCTTGGCTTGATTTCGCCTGTGGCTACTGGTGCCTCTTACCTTTTCCCGCCCGATTAGTGACTGAGTAACTGGTTCATCAATATAATCAAAAGTATCCGTGATATCAGTAATATAGCGCGTTTCGTCGACTAGACTCAGAGTGTGTCATCACAACTAGCGCGGAGAATAAAGTAAACTACCTCAGTTGTAATTTGTATCACGTGATCTAAAGCTAAGCCACTGATTGGATGCATGGATTTAGCGGGAATTGCAAAAGTTTACGCATTGTCGTTTATCGGGATTTGCGAAAAAACCCAAAAATCTACAACAGTATTTCAGTGGTACATATCGGAATTTGCAAAAAATGTCTTTGCAATAGTAAGATAAGACCCCGTCGATTACAATTGTGTAAAAAAAGTCGATTTTCACAAAAATGGCGTTTATAGGTTTTTGCTTTGGAACTCTTCATTTGGTACTTTTTATGAATCATTTATGTGTTCCTTACTTGGACAGCAAGCAACTGGACGAATTTTTTTGTGGAACCTTGCTAAAGATGCGAGAGTTCACAACATCTCCCTGTGTCAACCCTGATGTCCACATTGGGCCATTCCCACTGTAACGACCATGAAGATAGCACTATGGTTTTATAAATTTACTGAATCTACTTGGGATAATTGTCTCGAAGAAATAGAAACAAGATGCAATGGCCTCTATGAATGAGTGCTCGGTGGCTTGCAACTTTATCTCAACTGAATATGACCCACAGAGTGTATTGGTTAAATTTTGCATAGTAGGCCTACTCTATCCTTTGCAAAATGGTTTTCTTAATGTTCCTATCCTTAAGGCCTACGTACCTGCGGCAACACTTGGAAAGCGCAGGGGCCTATAAGGCTTTCTCGGTACTTTTCACAGAATTTTAACTCCGTGACAGTGTTCTATGACTGACGAACACAAGAGAAATTTGATGTTGGTAGCTTTCCTCTCTTGTTTTAATTTGGCGATGCACTGAAAGTGTCTCCCAAACGTAGGCTAGCCAAAATTTTTACTGTATTTCTACCTACAAATTTTTGATGATCATCATGAAACCGAGATGTGTACAGTTTCTTAAGTGGTCTGGTCGATGGTTAGTTATTGACTTAATAGGAATTGAAATATGAAGCCAAATGGGTTTCAGTCCTCTTCAGCTCAATGACTTTCATTGTTATGTGATGTCCGTTGCCTTTCATCAATTGTTATTCACATGCCTGACCTATTATTTTAATGACACCTTTTACTCATCTTGAAAGCCAGATAAAAACCAAGTTCAAAACATGCAGCATGCAAGTATTGTCAGTTTCAAACATTGAACTCGCATCATTTCATGACATATGAGTTCCAAACCTTCAAATGGGTCAAACATGATGTAAATTGCAATATTCAACTCCCACTATTGATTTAACCTCCTTTTCATTCTGTGAGAACTGCATCCAACATGGTAACATGTGGACCATCAAACGAAGAGTGCGATGTTCGAGACGATGTTTACCTCTAATTGCCACCTTAATTACAGTTATAATAAAAGTTGTAGTTATTCCTGAGAGATAAAATAGCTCTTTTTAACTGGAGAAGTACTTATAAAACATATGGTGCATACGATGGATCTTTTCCATATCGAGAGATTTTCAGGTGAAGACGTGTTCGACGAACGTGCTGTCATTGATAAGGATGCAGAGCAGAGACGACTGGACATTCTCAACAAGAAGATAAAAGAGAAACGATCGAAACAGAGCAAGAAAGAATTTTGTAAAGAAAATGTCTTTACAAAAGAGAGACGTGCTGAGGAAGAGAATGAATTTGTCAATAAAGGGAAGGAAAACAGAAAGAAGAAAAAGAAGCATAGTAAATTGGGGAAGGAAAAGTTAGCCGATGCCTCAGATGGAACTGCGTTAGTGAAAAATGGTAATACTATAAGTAAGCGAGCCAAGTCTGATTCTTCAGAGTTAACAGTAGAGAAACCGTCGATGGTAGAGGAGAACGAGGGATTTGATATGGACATTGATCATGAGAAGAAGAAACTATTGCTGAAGGAAAATAGGAGAAAATCGAAGAAGAAAGAAAAGAAGCAACAGAAGGTATTATGTAAGGATGAACACCAAGAACTCGATAAATTGATTAGTGATCAGAGTAAGGGAGTAGATGACACTTTTACCTCAGAGCAATCCTCAAACATGGATGATAACATTGCTTTATATACTGATAAACACATCAGGAGCCATAACGAGAGTGAAGAAAGAGTAAGAGACGACATTCAAGTTTCAAATAGTTCTGACGCAGGGGGAAAGGAGGTTTTGAATGCGAATAATTCAGTTTTTGGTGAAAAAGTAGAAATGGATGTGCCTAATGACTCAATAGACTTGAATAAATCATCAACAGAAAAGAGCGAACAGTTGTCTAACGAGGAACAGGAAGGAGTTTATTTTAAAGTACTTGGGGAGGAGAACAAAACAAAAAGGATACAGCATGTGAAAAGGACTGCTCCACTGTGGCTTAGAGAACCTATTTTGGTTAGTGGGAATGTGCAAGGGGATAATTTACTGTTAGAAGATGTGGACTTTTTGAGTGATGAATTAGTGAAAAAGCTGAAGTCAAATAGCATGACCCATCTGTTCCCCATTCAAGCTGCAGTTGTACCTTACATATTAGCACAAACAATGAAAGGCAGTATCCACTGTCTGGGAGGGATGCCACCAAGAGATATATGTGTTAGTGCACCAACTGGAAGTGGCAAGACTCTTGCTTATGTTCTTCCCATTGTACAGATCTTGTCCTTTTGTCAGTTTAGAAGGTTGCAAGCACTTGTAGTAGTACCTACAAAAGAACTTGCTCATCAAATCAAGAATGTGTTTCAACACTTCACACAGAATACACAGTTACGGGTTGGACTTGCTTCAGGTCAAAAGACTTTTAAATCAGAGCAGGAGAATTTGGTATGCAAGAGGTAAGCCTTGTTATAGAGATTGAAGTGACAAAAGGTTCCAAAGAGTGTTGGTGGGTATGGGTGTAAAGGCCTAAAGAATGACAAGTGGGCTAGTCAGGCTGCAGACTGCTTCCTGTCTCCACCAGACAGGGGCAGAGCCCTGCCAGGACTTTTGCCACACTTGATTTGTTTTTGCCTAACATGCAAGGTGAATTTGGCATTTGGCATTATAGACTAGGTATAAAGTTTTATTCCACAGGGTCTGGAAAGAGGTTGTTCATTGGAGCAATGGATAAAGAAGAATTTTTTGACACATTTCTTTATTTGTTCATTTGTAGCATCTAATTGTCACTGTCTTTGAGTTATTTGGTTTGTAAGAATAATCTTCCATTACAACATTTCTGGTGACAAATTTATGTCCTTAAATGCTCATGATTTACACTGTTTTATCATCTTAGCCTTGGTAGGTACTACAGCAATGTAGATATTCTAGTGTCTACTCCTGGCCGATTGGTAGATCATCTTCTTCAGACAACTGGATTTTCCTTGAAAGAACTGAGGTTTCTTGTTATTGATGAAGCAGATAGATTATTAAGCCTTCAATTTTCAAATTGGTGTGACAGGATAATAGAAGAAGTTTATGGAAAAGATTATACAAATTCAAGGTTAGTACACTCAACTTGGACATGGAAAGTACCATTGTTACGTTTATACATATGCAAGGACCACAGCAATTGAGGGGTGGGGCATTGCTCACACACATTTTGTGAAGAAAATCTGCATGTATAATTTGTTGTGCTGCTAAAATACCCCTAGTTACTATTCACATGCTCTGACAGCCCAATATTGACAAGCATTTGCTCCACAAATTCAGCTTCAATACAACCTATAGATAAATGGAAGCGATGGTGTTCACAGTTACATTTGACCCCCTCACATTTTGGAATGTGCTGCATTGCCTGAATTGGCAATTGTTTACCCTGTTGTAGCTGTTGAACCAACCGTGTTGATGCAAACAAAGCGTTTGCAAAACTCTTGATAGCACTTTGACTAGAATGCAAAAAGTAGTGCTTGGTATCTCATGGAAACAGCATCTTATGGTTACATGTCATCAATGGGTGAAACAAGAAAAGATAAAAGGCTAAAATTAAATGGTTACAGCTATAAAAGCAAAGAGAAAATGACAAGGGACTGGATTTTTCGGCTACTAATACTTCAAGATGAAAATACCAGGTTATCCAATGTGAACATTCTTTGACTAATTAGTAGATGTAGCTAGTTATGGAGCACAACATTTGCCTACATTAATGTTAGCTAGGCGCATATGCAAGGGAAGGGTCATTAACTATTTTGTGCTTGAAGCTCAACCACATTTAGAAATGTTTTAGGTACCTCATTCACTGAACCTGAAGTTTTCACGTGCTAATGCTCCTTCTTACGGAACAATGCAGCAAGTGATCCCACCCAACATCTATCCTGCCATGCCTTCTGGGCTGAAAATGCCCTTTCAGCTATACTAATTATTTTAGGAAAACATTGCAAATGGTCTCACAAATATGATGAGTTATTTTGATAAAGTAATTGAGATCATAATTATGTCTGTCGTGTCATGATTTGCATGAAAGGGTCAACTATCATTTCCAAGTGACAATAAGTCAATATCACCCAAATTATCAAAATTCCTCCAAAACCTTTTTCTTAAGTTATTTATATCTTTTTATCTCATATTGTTACTACCTAGAAACTGAGGCATGACATGGTTGTAATCAAGTGAGGTTACTACATCTTCAGTTACAGATCATGAAAGGGCTTTCATGACCAATAGCTTTTTTACCACCTATCTTTTCATTCCATAGGTTTCAATACCAGATATGCCTTCAGATTCGTTGTTCCCATGCTACTTAAGACAATGGTCACAGTGTTGTGCCTGCCTTTATCAAATAAAAAACACACACAAGAAAGCCTGTCTTCCAACCTGTCATCCAAGATCACCCAGGCACCCACACATTTTCTTCCATAGCCCACATGTGAACAAAATCTCTCGTGATACCAACCACTAGGCTATACTCATAATGAATGAGGCCGAGATGATGGTTGAGGCCATCCAATATTAAAAGGTATGTGGTACTGTGTAAGTGAAACCTTACAGGACTAAATAGTGATTTGTAAGTATGGTTTTGAAGGGAAACTGTCATATCATGCTGATGTACTGGTGAACAATGCCTTTTATTGTTATATGGTTTTATTTCAGGATTAAAGAAATTGTACCTTGTGCTGCATCATTTGCATCCTCAAAACTCCCATTTCAAAAGTTGCTTTTTTCTGCTACCCTGACTCATGACCCGGAAAAGCTTGCCCCACTTCGGTTACACAGACCAGTAATGTTTGCATCAGGAGCATCAATCAGCAGCAGTAATGACAATTCAGTGATAAGGGATGGCATGGAAACTGCAGGTAGTCAATTCTTGAAATAACACGTGACATGGTTGCTAGTTACATGTATGCACTTTCCTCGTGACCCATTTTATAAGAAGATACTATGTTTCACATTGTGCATGATGACCAGAGGGCAAGAATTTGAGATGATTTCAGGCATTCAATTTTCTAAATATTTACTGCTTGTAAGTCTGTGGCATCTTACCTTTACACAAGAATAAGAAGGAAACATGACTTGTCATTGTTAGTTGCTACCACATGTGTGTAAGTGTTGGGCACCATTGTTATCCCTGATCCAATGTTGGCACGGTTCTTCAGCATCACTGATACACATTTCACCTTGCATCACCCCAGCAAACGTGGTGCCTCAAACTCGAATAAGACCCAAGTCCTTCGTATTGTGATGTAATCCAAGTGCCACCAAACAACACTGCCACCTGGCGAACAGGTTGCTAATCATAAGGAGGGTGCCAACTAGTTAGTTAGTTAATTTAGCTAGTCTGACAGTTTCATTCGGTGGTTCACAATATATGCAGTACTGGCCCTCCCCCTCAGGACGTTGTAAACATTCTTGGAAGTAGAGAAAAAAGGGTGTGATTTGGGTTAGGGTACAGATGAGAAATAACTGTCTGATATGTTGATGTTCTGTTGTGAATGACAGTGTTTGCTTGTAGTCCTGCGTTACTGACTTAAATCAGTTTGCTGCACGCTTATACCGTGTAGTTGCTCTGCATGAGGGCCTTGAGGGCGTCACAGATGTTTGTTGAATGCCAATGGTTGCAGTGACATTTAAGGTTTTGGACCCTTGGTTTGGCAAGCCAGCTAATTATTTACCTACGTGTCCTGTTCGTATTACTAATGGAAGTGTACAAAGAGCTATAATGCACTCCTGACCAGAGTCGTATCTGAATTAACAGTCGACCTACGTTTCGGCCGGGAACAATTTTAGATCAATATATGGCTAGGCCTATGGATTATACTTATTCAATGCTGCGCAATGCCATCTCCGGACTTCAATTAGAATTTGTCTTAGTTTTTTCGTGTGTTTTTAATCGTTAATCATTCTTGTCTGTAACTTTTTTTGGAGTAAGTACGTAAATGAGGATGTTTTCCGCGTGGAAACCTTGCACAGTATGTAAATCCTGTTTTCCTTTCCCAGTCTCGCAAGGTCATACCGCAAGGTATGTAGTACCCTTTGGACTCGAACAACGCATGCACGTCTGTGGTGACTCGATGAAGCCGCTAGTTGTGCTCTATCTGATGACTGAGCGGAATTACAAAGGTGTTCTTTGTTTTACGAATTCCAAAGAGGCAACTCATAGGTATGTACATTTATTTTGCTGCCATCTTTTGCATCATTTAATGAAGCAGGAAATGTAGGCAACGTAATAGATGTAATTTAATCCAAGTTGGGCTGTTACGTACCGTGTATTCACTTTTATATCCGTTTTACGTGGCAGTTAAGACAAAAATGTTTTTATTGTCGTTTAACTTTATGTCAAGAATAAGTAGGGGATCTTTCAGAGATCAAATTCCTGTTACCTTAGGAGTAATTACTCGTTTACCCAAGTAAGAGACGAAGACTCAAGAAGAATTTGCAACCTGTACAGAAGTCCTGAAAAAAGTTCTACATCACCTCGGAGAAGATATCAGATAAGATATCGGAGAAGATTTCAGACCATAGTCAAAAGCAGGACGAGGGCCACGTCTTGCCCTTTTGCATGACGCACCTCAGATATCGTCATATACAGTGCGCCTTACCTCATACGATGCTTTTTACCAGTATCTTGAACACCCAATTGCTATTAACAGTTCATGTTTGTTTGTTTTTCCTGGCTTCTAGTTACTTTGTTCACAAGGTGTACGTGCTTCGAAACTGTTTTTGTGCGATTAAGTAAAATTGTAAATGTTCCCCTTAGCTATATGGCGGAACGTTGCTTACCATGAACTATTCAATTCCGTTTTCATCTGTTATTGAAGCGAGGTGTTGATTGGTATGGTTCAAGGGCCAAGTGATAACCCGCAAAGCAGAACAAAAATCATCCCATTTGGGACGGTAAACAATGTGAATCGATGCTGAAAATGCTTTCTAAGTGATAAAATGACTTCCTATTTTGCTAAATTTTGTACTTGACGTGAAGGACCGTTATATGTGTGGATTCTAAGGGATTATTATAGGGTGAATCTTGTCAACTGCTGCGCAGGAGATGGCCAGAAGTACCTCTCGACCTTCTTGTAGCCCTAGCAAAATTTGAGTCAGAGTAACGTATCAATTTTTACTGTCAGTGGAGGTGCGTTACACTCTTCCTTTTAAAATTCGACACATTTTGTTGAGTGTTGATATTGTTAAGAATTTTATTCCTAAAGTATTCGTTGTATTCATTTTGCAAAAATTGAAATCCTATGTCCTATGCCTGTTGACGCTGAGTTTTATACTGTTTTATTCTTAAATTATAAATCAAACTAATAAACAAATATTCATGTAAACTTGATTATTATAAGAAGGAAGAGTCTAATCGCTCTGACTTTGTGCGTCAGTCTTGCATTAAGTAATTTTTCTTCTTATATACGATAGGCTTTTTCTATTAGCAAAAGAATATGGTGGGATCCAAGCGGCTGAATTTTCGGCAGCCCTGAACCATGCGCAGCGAAGAGGAGTTATCAGAGACTTCATTGCTGGAAAAATAGATCTGCTCGTTTCAACTGATGCGATGGCAAGAGGAATAGATATTGACAACGTTAAAGTGGTAATAAGCTATGACCCGCCGACAAATATCAAAACATACATACATCGAGTTGGAAGGACAGCAAGAGCTGGGCAGCACGGTAGGTCCAATTTTCGTTCATAGTATTCATGCCACAGTAAGTCCAATTTTCGTTCATGGTATTCATGCCACGGTAAGTCCAATTTTCGTTCGTAGTATTCATGCCGCGGCAAGTCCAATTTTCGTTCATAGTATTCATGCCACGGTAAGTCCAATTTTCGTTCATAGTATTCATGCCGCGGTAAGTCCATTTTTCGTTCATAGTATTCATGCCACGGTTACAACGTCACATTTAATTACTGCCTAGTAGTCTGGATATGTCATGTCGGAGGTGCGAATAACAAAACCGAACGGGTATTTTTTAGTTCCCAGCCGATGGCAGGTCTGTGGCATCCACTTTCTCCACGCAGTCCTGTCGTCTGCCCTTCTCTTCAGTTCTACGTAGCTTTCCCTCCTTAACGTCTCCAATTCTCCCATTCTCTTTCCTTCCATTTTTTCTTCAGTTACTTCTTTAAACTGCCCTTCTCCTCTTAAAGCATGTCAAATCCAATTTTTCTTTCTCCTTATAATGGTAGCAACCAGTTCTCTTCTTTCATCAACCATTCACTACCATCCTCAGTTGATCTTCACCATTCCTCTCCAAATCCACATTTCAAATGCTTTTGATCTGCAATATTTTCTTTCCTGAGTGTCCAGGTTTCTGCGCCGTGCCTCACCATGCTCCATATCAGTGTATTGACTAGACTTTTTTTACATCCCATTTTCAGTTTTTTAGTTGGTAATTCAAGTATATGAATAAGGTATTAGGAAAGGCCCTGCGTCTTATTTTTGCATCTTATCTTTTCTTCTAAGAAAATATACAGTAACATCTCAGCCTA
>JAAAKL020010160.1:0-14568 GCA_010016065.2 Carybdea cf. marsupialis auct. non (Linnaeus, 1758)
TTATCCACAGCCAATCTACATTTTCACAATGGCCTCCAGTCGTGGCCTCCAGCTGCATGTTGTCCAGGCCTGTTATTAAGATCGCCCTGATGTAAGTGGATCAAAGCTCTTCCCGGTGGAGGCCTTGGGGCCATGAATAATAATGGCTTTTCTTCCAGCGACAGTTGATGCTCGTTATTCAACTCCTCAACAGGAGCTTTATGCCAAAAGGTGAACTTTGTACTTCTATTAAAACCGCGGTTGGTAACTGCTCGACTGTTGGTAAGCATGGAGGACAGGCATATACCAGGGAGTTTTCTTAACACATGACGAGTCACTAGACGGCGAAGAAAAGACTAGGATTTGCACTAATGCGCATACTTCATTTTGTTCATTACCCAACCCCCCCTCTCGTCATTCACTCTTCGATCACGTTTTCTTAATTTTCACGTCAAATAGAGAATGAAGGAAAGTCCAACTATTTTTCGATAAAAATACCAGTATTTGGTTCATCATCTTTATGCTTACACAAAGATTACAAAACATGGATTTATGTTTTGATGTGTGTAGGAGTGGAATCCCACACTATGCGTCACAGTAGAGTCGTAATAGAGTTTCGCAACACATACCTCAATCATTGCAAAACATGATTGAGGATCAAGCTCAACTGTAGCACTCATCTCCAAAATAGCAGTACTTATTCGGAGTACTGCCATGGGTAAATAAGTCATTTTAGAAAAAGACTGGAAGCCTCTAATCCATTAAAATTTCGGGCGGGTGTCAAGTAAAATCATCCCGCTTGAAAGGAAATCCAACAGTACACTCGTGGTTTGACAGTTTATCCAAGTCAAATTTCTCGTAATTTCAATACGGTAAAACAAAATTCGATGTGTAACTTGTATCATAAAGATGGCAAAGTGAGAAAACCAGCATCGTAAGCCAGCGACAACCCTATTCCCCTGTCTACTCTTAAAGAAATCGCGCGTGCTCGACGGCTTGCGAAAGCACAATTTTGCAGACGACAGGTCGTCAACTAGTGCCCAGGCTTCTCTCTCTAATCTTGTCGTTATCTGGTGGATCGTCATCTGCCTACGAAGTGACGTCGTGGACGTCATGATGATAGGCAAAATCATCGATCTTCGAATGTTAAAACATTCCAGCATTGGACTCGTTGTGCATAGCTGTGTGAAGTTCCAAAAAGGAGGCTATCTTCTTATTCTGGGTGGTACCAAGCCATGGTTGCATCGATGCCTGGTCGCGAGAAATTTTTTGTGGTGTTGTTAAGACCATGCATGGTTTTTTATCTAAAAAACTTGTTTAGATATCTTCCATTTTATTGATGTGTGTGGCTAACTCCCATGTAAGTCATCCTTCTGCATAGAACTGTAATACTGCGGCAAATTGTAAATGTCTCTTAGTCACTTGATAGTTCTTGCCTCTGACTCCCAAAGTTTTCAATGGGAAACGATGCAGTTTTTTTAAAAAGTTGCAGTTCATTTCTCTGTACTGTTGTTTACACCTTACTCGGTTGGTGTACCCAAAGTTTATCTCTTCATGTTCGAGTCAGGTAACGATTCACCGATGTTGCCAAATTAGCGCGTTTTTGCATTTTCGTTCGAGCTGCCAATTTTGAGCGCTGAAGGAATCTGTTGCTGTATTCTGTCTGAAAGTCGGGAAAACGCCAGCAGCCCGAACGAAAATGTAAAAACAAGCGAGGGTCAAATTGATTGTGGCTCAGTTATCGGCACACATTTACTATCCAATCCCGAATGGTCCTTGGCGTGTAACACCGATTGCTTCCAAGTGCTAGAAAAATCTAGATCGGCCCTGTACTTTTAAGTAATAGAGACAGTGAACATTTGTCAAGACCGTCACTTGGTCGCCGGAGACAATTTGTGTTTCCTCTAGATTGGCGCGTTCATTTGTATTTTGTTAATTTCCTGTCCAATAATGGTTCGTTTAGTTCTTAATTCGATCCTTTCCTCTGTTGATATAATAAATAGGTTTGATTGTAGCAGCAACTTCAAAAGCTTGCCAATTAAGAAAAGGAATGAAGATGAATAACAAAGACAAGCATGCCATTTAAGGTAAGCAATCCATGCTTTTTTGACTTCCCGATGAGAAAGTCATACATCGGTAATCTCTTGAGTGACGGGAGTCGAACGAAGGGCCGTTTGCTTACGGCAGCTATGAAATACTGTCCAGGCGTTCCTAGAATAGCTGTGTCTAGGCAAATCAGCTTATCAAAACAGAAAAATTGTCACACTTACGAAGAGGGTAAGTAGGCTGCGGCCATTTCTAGGCGTTCCTTAGCAGCGCTCACGCAGCACGATCTGCCCTTCTTCGTAACTGAAACCTGTATTCCATACTTGAACTGCAAAAGAGAGTTCTGCTACCGTGACCTACAATCAGCTCAAAAATCGGGATGTGTGTGCGTACCGAAACTACAGAAATTTTCTGGCACTGTTCATTGTACTAACCTGCAAAGACCCCGTCTATTATTTTTGCCGTACGTGAAGTGTACTTCACGTAAAACCGTACAATAGAGCTCAAAACTGCACTGTTGGCAACCGACATGTTTGCCACGTATTTAACTAAACTTCACTGTTCCTTGTGACGTCATATTTGTTCCTTATGACGTCAAAAATTGAAACGTTCTGGGAGAAGCTCGTTAAAGAATCACGTATAACCACGGAAAACTGTACTTGAGACTAAAACTAACGTGGCAGTTTGACTCCTTGACACAAAATGAACAAAATATCAATAAATATCTGACTGTCGAAGGCACACTTGAAGCATTACGAATCGCAACATCGTTATCAGAATGAGGTCCTATGTTAACTAGTTCAAGGCGGAAAAAAATTCCTCGTAGTAGCATAAACTGCGTCGTGAATGGATTGGTAGAGGGGGTGGTTAACACCAGGCCTGCCCTGCAGAGAAAACGGCGAGTAGTAAAGCAGCTTTGAACGCGCCTGGAACACGCCTGGAACAGAAAGAGGGCAAAATGGAATACATTCTACGAATGTCGGCATCACAGGCCGAGACATTCTTGTAAGGGCTCCTCGGATATTAATCCTTAGTTTTGGCATTAACTGCGAGCTCTCTTCCTGAACCCAGAGCACAAAAGCCTATTTACAACCCTCATCTTTGTACTGAACTGGACGCTAAAGCTAGACTTAAAAGAATGGGTGGTGCAACAAACAAAAAATTCAAGTTTATGTGGCCTCCGAACAGGTGATCCCTGTCAGAATTGTTCTCTCCCACTCAACTAAAACAAAATAATTAAAAAGCGCACTAGCAGTGAGGCAGAGGCAAGTCAACTTAAACACAAAGTTTGTACGGTTTAATAGAATTGCATTTTTATTGCAAATCTTCCGTTTCCATTTACCCTTCCATATGGGTTTCAATGCGTGGATGCATTGGAATATTTTCTCCGTTGATGTCCATTGGCGAATCTAAACAAGGACCGTAATGCATCCTTCCGAGTTCGTCCCATGACATGTTAAAGTTCAGAGGTACGACCTAGCATTACGACCCAGCCCCGTTGCATTTACAAAACGAATGAAAATGCGCTACATATTATGCCGTTTGTTAAGGACATCTGACGAAAAATGTTGACGATAGGATATTATCTCACAAATATAAATACACAGTGACTGACGTGACAATACACTGAACTATCCTGCAAATCCCGCAATTGTTTCGCTGTTTGACAGTATTCGCGGATGAGGGTCTCGTTCTCCTGCTTTTGCATTAAGGTAATAATGGTAGGTTCACGGTGCGCTTAATAGTCTTTTCCTCTTGAATTAAATGCAGTTGTTACTCTAGCCATAACCAAGGACACCATGGTACTCCTCCGGTCCACTGCAGCAATGAGGAATCACTTCATATGTGGGGATCAGTAGAAGTCGTCTTCTTCTGGGTATACCAATAACTAGGCAAGGGCTGTTTAGCCGTGTCATATCATTCGTTAATCATATTCGACCGGAACAAATTTCAACTTATTTGTGGTCAGTACCAGCCACCTCCCCATTCACAGCATGAAATATTAGCTGCAGCATCTACAGCGATCTCTTCATCACTCATTGTTGTTTTTATGTTATCGTAAGTCACTTCAGTGACACAAGTACAGTGACGCACCATCTAATGTTCGATGTTTTCAAAGGCGACACGATGAGAACGAGGCTTATGAATGAAGTGACATAATAACAAGTAGCTTCTGGCCTTCTGGCTCATTGATGACGGGTCAATCTTGTATCAAATTATTCTTTAATCTCGCAAGTAGTCAGATCAAACGTAGATTCACACAACTGTTTCTCTTTCCAGCAAACGATCAATATCTGCATCTGGCCAAACCACATCCGGGAAACCTGGAAGTTCGGCAACCGAGAGCCGCTGGCTTAATCTTTTTCCGTCATCGAGAAGGGCGTTCACGTTACCCACAGAATCATTCCACCGGCTGGTGACTATCTGGGGCACGGCTACGGCACTGTCCTTGTCCTCAACCTGTTCGTCTTTCTTGCATTTGCTATCAGACTGAGACGGCTCCTGAACGTCACATGGCGACTTGCTTCCATTACTGTGTTTCCTAACAGAGCTACAGATCTTCTTCACAGCTTTGTACACCTTATTCGTGTTCGGCACTGGATCTATGGGTTCCTTCTTCTCCGGTGACGGGGGAGGGCTTACTCTTATTGGTGAGATCTTGTCCCTTTGACATATCAAGCTGTCATCTTTTTCGTCCAGCATCTGTTTGCGTCTTAAAAATGGAACCAGAAAGAGTACACATGCTGCCATGAAAGCTGTTCCTCCTGACGCAAAGAAAGCAATCGAGTACGAACCAGTGACATCGTAGAGCATACCTGAAAAGTACAAGAGGGCAAACCGTTAAACCTATGTTATAGTTCTTGCTACCTGGGGCATAGATTGAGCCATACGTGATAATGGAAAGAGAAGAGTGAATAAAATTATCAGCAACGCCGTGTTTTATAGTCGCTACAATTGGTCATTAGCAGGAATGGTCGAGTTTTCACCTCAGGCCAATGAAGCCCCACAAGGTCCCCTCTCTCCCGAGTGTCATAAAGAAATGCAATGCATCTGCCTGGATGAATCTTGTGAAGGGAACGTAATCATTGTAAATAGGAATGACTGGAATGACTGTAGGGAAAGATATAGCCTTCTTCGCCATGGACCGCACTCCCCACCCCTCAATTTCCGTCGTTTCTTTGTCACCCTTAAATGAAAGTTAGCTTTCCTCTCTGTAACTGCATATTTGTCGCCTCATCACACAGTTATTGCTTCCATACAGGACTATTCTCAGTCTTACAAATCAGATGTAACCAACACTAAAATCGGCTTAGGCTATCATTGCTGTTGACAGCCTTGCAATCAAGGGGGTACAATAGTGATAACTTTCATGATATTAATTAAGAACATGCAAGGATCCGTTTTACAGAAATATCGCAAAACGAGATCGACCCATTGCCACATCGAACCCTTTCATAGACGCAGCTGGATATATTTTCATAATCAGCTACATCAGCTCGATGGAATCGCTGTTCATTCACTTCTCGAGAAAAAAACTCGCAGCGAAACCCGATACCATGGCAACGTTGGTGTTTGAACGTGTCATGGTATGTATTTTTCTCAAGGGACTGTAACGGGGGCAAACACTAGTTTTCACATAACTTCGCTGATTTAACAAATGAACATCCATCCCATTCCACCGCAACCCAAAAGCCCCTTCAAGAATGTCCGATTGAATGGATTAAATATCTGTGGCTTTACCACTTCCACTGTTAAAGACGACAGGTCTGTTATTTAAAACGGTTCCACAAAGTTTTATCTCTTGTGTGATAACAGCAGGAAAACCAAAGTAATAATTCTAAAGTATCCAAGACTATCGATTTACAGCTTCTGCAAATAGTACGGTTTTGGAAAACTTTGAAAGTTGGACAAAAGTAATTGAATCTACTTGACAGAAGAGGGCCTGCCGAGGGGTGGCGGGCACTGCAATATGCCGCCAGCTATTGGCCTGGCCTTAAGCCAAACCGTGACGCCCCATAACCCCCGGTCATCACTACCGGAGTCAAATTGCTAGAATATGATAAATAAGCATTAGCGGTCTTGTCGTTTCCCAGCATGCTAAGCGCTTACCACACTCGAACAACGGGGTTCACTTAACATAAACAATGTCTAAGGAAACTAACAGCACATACCTGCCAGGGGTGGGCCCATCAAGAAAGATGCTGCCGCTGTCAGCAAAAAGAAACCATATCCCTTCGACAGCATTTTCCTGCCAACTAAGTCTCCAATTACTAACATATTGTTTGCTGATGTAGCACCGTCAGCCAGCCCAAACACAACTGCATATGCTATCAATCCTTCGTAGCTTACTATCACCGGGCACAATGTTGTTGCTAAGCAATTTGCTACTAGCGCCACCTGGTAACTGGTGATCTTGTCCACTTTCGGAAATGTAACAAGCTTCCCGAGAGCTATCTTTCCAACAATTTGTGCGATCGACATGTAACCTGGTAACAAGGACGCTTTCGCTTTCGACACGCCCAGATCCATGGCCAGGCGAACCTGCAAATAAAAGACGAGGACAGAACTGCTATCAATATCGATACGTTCATCAAAAGTTATGCAACATAAGGCATCGAATATTACATCGTTTATGACTTTCAAAACCAGATCGACCGAAATCTAACAGAAACATGAGTTATTCAAAAGACCGTCTTGTGCTCATGGCGGCGATACATAATTGTTTAAACACCAGGCTGTTTAGGTCGACCCACGGGCAAGGCGCTATGTATCATAGGAGCACTTGCAGCTTTTTGCCTCCTCAATGATAGTGTCTTGTATCCGTAAGATCTTGCATTCTACTTCAAATGTACAACACGACACAATAACATTCCCATTCACAATCGCTATGGCAACGTGCATGAAGCCATCCTATAGCATTCCCACCACTTCTGCCAATTCACAGTATTCCACACCGACATCAAAACATTCCCATCTCAATTAACAACGATAGCTAACGAATTTGTGAGAACACGAGCATCCATACTGAACTCAGTTACTTGATCCGAGGAAGGAAATCATTAAATCTGTAACCTCCCCCCCCCCCCTTAACCCCTCCGAAATACCTGTGTTATTTCAGATAAATAAGAAAAAGGCTAAAACCGCATCGACCGTCACAAATCTACATCCTAAATTGCTGTTCAAAAAAAGGATGGAAGAAAAGCTAATGATTATGTAGAAACGATTATCCATGTAGAAAGGGGGGGCACTTTTCCCAAAACAAGCAGAATACATTTAGTGGCCTTCTATACTTGGGCTATAAATGGGGGGAAGTGCCCCCTGGTTGATATGACCCTGAGGCTATCGATTCACAGAACTTAATGCACAGCTGTAACGATTCTTTCCAAAACTACGTTCACTGAGGAAGTAAACAAAATCTGATATCAGCACCAGAAGAACTGTCAAATACAACTTACCAAGTGCACGTATGGGATGTAGTATCCAAAATGCATAAGAGAAGACCCGATGATAAAAACAATATAGGCTTTGTTTTTGAAAAGCATTTTCATCTTGGGCTCTTCCTCCTCCACTACCTTCTCACTATCATTGTCCTCTTCCGATCCAGGATTTGCATTTTCTTGCCCCTCGGGTAGTTTATAGAACAATCCTCCCACGAACAACACAATCGAGAAAGAGGCCATGACCCTCATGCCGTACTGATATCCGAGATTCCTAAAAACCATTTCAAACAATGGTGACAAAGCGAACGCTCCAAATCCATTCCCACTAAGCGCCAAACCATGAGCGGTGCCCCAGTTTGTTGTGAAGTAAAAGGGCAGGATGATAACGGACGCACTGTAGACCAAACTATTTCCGATACCTAACATGAATCCATAAGTGACGTACAGGACAGGTATGCTCGTTGCAAACGATGATGTCAACAGTGCCATACCATAAAGCATGCTGCCAAGGCACATTGTGGGGCGGAATCCGATTTTGCGACATACTTCAAAGGACACCGAGGCGCTGATAAAGCAGACTGCAAAGGACATCGAGCCAACCCATGCTGAAAAAGAAAAAAATGATCAAATAGATCAGTAAAATTGAACACAGCAACGGGTATAGGTGAGGTAGGGGGTGGGGGGGTTAAGACAGGTTATCCTCAATCAATTTAACTGGGATTACAATCATTCTTTTCGTTAACTTTATGCCTCTGTCTGGTACATAAGGAAAGGACTGGGCCATTCCAATCGTCTCTCTACAGTATGGGGAGAACGTAGAGTAAAATGTTTGGCAATTTAATCCTTGCAAAGATTCGAGCTAAATGGAAATTGGAAACCTTCAATTCTAGAGAATGTATTCTCATATCTTGAATAGTCAAAGGTCTGTCCTGAAAACTGCACCTGTTTTGGGGGCAAGGGGTGGCCGTGTTTGGGTCAAGATTCCTAAGCACGACTTCACACATCAGAGTCCTTGTTTTAAAAAAGTTACAATTCGTATTAAAATGAAGATGGTCTGTCCTCAAATTTGGTAGTTGTTTAGACAAGGGGGTTGTTATGGTTGGGTCACGATTTATAAGCACAAATACTGAAAAGGTCAACAAACGATATTACATTTCAACATCCTCTTCAAACGACCTCATGAGTGTTTACAAAGAACAAGAACAGCACATGTGGACGTGATTTGCATCCACGTGACAGAAAGTGTTGGGTGATGAAATGAAAATCGAGACGAAAATATAATGGATTCTGAAAGTTACACCCTATTCCTAGTAAAGCGCACTTATTTCTAGCCATGAATGTAACGAGAGACAACAATACTGCTTCTAACCCCTTATCACCTAGTAAAAGAAGGGAAAAATTGCTCATAATACATTGAACAAACTTTTTGCTCGCCTCTTGCTCCAGCTACGTCCCTGATTCACAGGTTTAATAATCGGAGTTGAGCGGACCTAGGTCTGTGAAAATGTGTACTTTAACTCTTAGCTACGATCTGAGATGCTGGTGAAAAGAGGGCTCCAGTAACTGATACTACCTCTAAATAAAATGCAAAACAACTCAAGTAGCCACCTAATATATCAAGGGTGGCTGGTGAATATAAAGGACGCTCCCCCTCATTTAAGACTGATCAGATTGTCGTCTCGGGTGGCACTACAGCAAGTTTAAAGTAATCATCTACTTTTGTTATTTTTAGATGTTTAATTACGGATGACGGGGGTCAGCCGTTCAAAAATCTGACTGCTCCTTCCTTCGCCACTTCTACCTATCGATGTAGTGAATCACGCCAGTCTATTATAATGATATTGAGAAGTATCTCTGGAAAGTAGCTCTAAAAAGAGTGCAACTCAAGACATGATAAACATCTACCATTAATGCCATCAACCGAGTCGACTAGCGTTAGAATATTTAAAAACAAGATGTTGCACTTGTGTTGGAATCGTGATACACCGTAGAGTATATACAACCCGTATAATATAAATATGAGGTAAGAAAGTCATTGAGTTGTTTATACCCTGCATCTTAACTTGTCTGCGTTTCAGTTCGTTCCGACTATGTTTTCGGCTATTTCAGAGGGGGCTGCGAAACTGCAGAAAACACCTATGCGACGAAAGTCGATATTTGAAACGTCATCCGAATCGTTGTTCGTGTTCTCCTGCAGTGCAAACGCTCGTACATGAATAACAAGGGACCACACACAACAATGATCAAAATGGATGAAACAAGAAGGTTCGAACATTTTACATGGGGGAGCTGAGAAATAACCCCCATCAAAACATACTGTAGGCAAACATTCAATAAAAAATATGACCAAAACCCTCACGTCACTTCGATAGTTTTTCAGCAGCAGTCGCATCTTAATAAAAAAGCGTCTGTCGGGACTGTTTTTTCTCTCAAGGAAACGCCGGTAAACAATGCTTGCAAAACGAAATGTGTATTTGATCTAACATCTATAACAGAAATTTAAAACCCGTTTCCTTCTCTGCAGTTCTTCACTTTCCCCCACCCTCTCTTCTGAAACAAATACAGTCGATGATGTTTCCGAACGCGAATTAAGTTAATCGACGAATCTCTCTCTCTCTATATATATATACCCATACATATACAGACAAAATCCGACGTTCGCGGACGAGAGATACCTCTTTGACTGCCAGTGCCGACAATCCTGTCTCTCTTAACTGGGGCAGGGGTCTTTTCTCACTGACGGGTTTCAATAGATCTCATCAATAACAGAGGAGAAAATTAGAGTAAACACCGTCAAGTCGCATGACATTGGCCAACGTCAACGCGAACGGAAACGTCGCTTTTGAAAGAGAAAAGTCCAATCTCACGTTCCTGTTGCAATCGCCCCTATGAAACCCGCCATCTGAAGACAGTGACTGAAAATAAAAACGAAGTGCTGTAGATTTCCTTCTACTGAGTTGTACACGTCATACATTTCTTGTCTGCTCATATCTACATAAGAATACTGTCATAGTAGTCAAGGATATGGGTTGGTGATAGGATAATGTCTCTGTGTCCCCTTCGTAAGGCCATGGAAACATTCAAGAATCATGGCAGTGGGATCCTTCATTATCAGACTCGTTACAAAATGTTCGTAGTGTCCATATAGCATCCAAGAGGAAGGGTGGATTGATCTACAGATTCGTTGATCTGTCAAGAGCCAAGCGTACACTCTTTCCATCGGAAATACAGTCGTTCTACACAAGCCTAAATCAGTAGCGTGTTAGAGTACGTCAATACAAGGACAGAAAAAATGGTAACCACGTCTTTCTCTTCATCGCCCGGTTTTCCGGCACCAACTCCTAATTACGTAACAAGACGGACACGTGCGAACTCCCGTGCTGATGCTTTCGCCCACCGCCTTCACGTTGTATCACTTTACGACAGTCGTTTACGCCCCAGCAGTTTCCACAAAGATCAGGAAAATCATCTGCAATGTACACACCAACAACACACAACTGCCCTTTTCATTCCAGTAAAACAAGAACACGACCTCCAGCTGTCCACAGTTATATTGTACTAGTTTGGTACAAGCAACGCGATACGGGCAACAGCGTCCATCCCAGTACACTCCTGCACTTCGGTCTGACATCAACCACGTCGATTTCTAAAATTAACGACTTTGTAATAGGCTTCAGGGTTGTTTTTCAAGCCCAAAATAAGCTCAACAAACAAAGGCAAATATTGCAATGCACAATAAGAAGCAGTTGAACCAATTACAGTGAGTTGTTGCCAGCTGCAGTGAAAGGTCTGGTGGCTAGAAAGCCACTAGTAAAAGTACACGATAAACGGAAGTGGAATTGCGTGTGGTACGATTCACAGCTGAGAAGTGGTCTAGTGTCATGATATCAAAACAATACATCAACTACCGCTGGACAAATAGTCACACAACTAACAATACGTTTCTTGAGGAAGATGACAAACATTACCAGAACACCAGGGCGAACTTCCCGCTCAGCCAACCACGCAGCAGGAACAGTGTATCTTGATCGTACCTTCAATCAGCCTCGGTTTTTACGACTCACTGTTGAACATGAGAGTCGCGACCGTGGCCCATGACACGACACTCGTTCATTTACATGAACAGACCAAGTAAGCGAAGGTCAAGGTAATACTAGCTGGTCTTGTCGAGTTTTCCACTTTTTTTAGTAGGCGTAAGAAGATGATTAATGTGCGCAATAAGACGAAGTTGGAGAGGGAGAAGGGCTTTAAAATGTCCGCACAGTGCTAGTGTACGCTTATTTAGATAGAATTGACTCATATCGTATACCAAGCTAGCAAAACATTGATATTGACATCCCAGCAAAAAAGCAACAAGGCAAGTTTTGAGGCAAATACAAAGTTGACCCTATAAGGAACCCGAGACGATCACAAGTTTTTCGTTTTAGGCTAAAAACAAAACGCCTCGTTTCGACAACAAGAGGCCAATGTGATTTTGTTCTTCTCATAGCAGGTATCCGGTGAATAAAACCACCATTCTATTGAAATGTTCGCAACTGGGCAGTCAATACTTGAGCTAAACTCTAAGCATTGTTACATCAGAAAATCAGCTGATATGGTCGATCGATCTCGAACACGCCGGTTTTTTCCAGTTCGTCCTACAAATTATGGTTTAACCGTTTAAGTGTAAACGAACAGGTTTTGTAAAAGAATAAAAATACTCTGTAAAGGAACAATGTCCACGCCGTATTGCAGAACAAGGAATAAAACACACGAACTTGTACCGCTGTGGGGCATCCATATATAGCTGTAGTTGTGGATCATTCAGAAACTTGTTTCACAAACGAAGTAATTTTAGGCTAATCAAGATCTAGTTAAGGCCTTGGAAGTTAAAATATCATGACAGATTAATTCGTAAGCCATGTGGTACAATCGTAAACAGATTAACTAGTTTTGGACTCAGTTTTTCTTTCGTGTCAAACCGGCGTGTCTGACATGACAAAAATGACAAAAGTTCAGCATTTTATATCCACTGCTTAGATATACTGAGTAAATGTTTAAAGAAACATAACCCAGGCCCACAGTTGAGGGTTCAAAATATCGACAAATCGGGAACAAAAGCTAGTCAAAAAAGGCATAAATCTTAACAAGAAAATCCTCTCTTACCTGTTAAAGCATCGCCGGCATTAAATTCTTCCAGTAGTGTAACATACACTGGTCCAAAAGACTTATAGAAGCCAAGACTTAAAAATTGTACCATAAAACTGACAGCGCAGATGAACCAGGCAAAACATCGCTTCTTTAGCTTCTGACGACTTGAGAATTGATTGTTGCTTTCTACATCTGTCGAATTCATCTTTTTTCCTCTTGGAATGTTTGAAGTTGTAATTATATATCCGTCTTTTATCCATCCACCTCCCCAGAGGAGAGAAACTATCAACTAATACGTTACGAACAAAATTTTGCACAGAAATTGGTGATATGAGGGTTGAAAGTTATACAACCCTGACACTAAACTGATTCTAACTTCCTTCTCTTTTGCCAACGAGATGTCGTCTGATCTAGGTCTGCCTGGGACCTCTATTTGTATTGTGTCCATAAAGAATGCGCACGCTCTGATTGGTGGAAGGATTCATCGAACGGAGCAGATCACATGATAGGCGTAGCGTTTGATGGCCCAGGGATTCGGTTGTCACACAACAGCTATTGCTACGTTATGGCTCTTGGTTCTTTGTCTGAAAGGAAGCTTCAGTAGAATCATTTCAAGGGAATTTTACACATAAGTTTTCTATTGACGTGCACTAAGTGATTTCATATAATACAGATACCACTATTACTCCTATCTTCCTTTTCCAAGTCTGTGTCCATCCAAACATGTGACAAATGGACACAAACCCACAAAGACATCATGCGGTCAACGGCTTGTGACAATCGAGAGCTAATTTATCTCAATTCTACCATTGCATGTAAACAAACAGACAAGATGATTTGGCTTGGCTTCTTTGTTTTCACGTGATGTAACTAACGATGTCGATTCCTTGATAGGGAATAGCCTAAGGAATGCCAGAGACAAAAAAGAGAGGCAAAAAGCAGAGAGGGGGTTTAATTGTGAGTAGCACGGGGGAGAAATTACAGGTGCATATCATCAGGGCCGAGCGCTAATATCTGACTGAGCCCCCTTCCTCTAAACATAAATCTAATGCAGCTTTCATGTCACAGAGAACATGTTACTAATCTGTTTTAGGAATAAATCAGCCTTCATA
Organism: Carybdea cf. marsupialis auct. non (Linnaeus, 1758); assembly: GCA_010016065.2. Classification (NCBI taxonomy): domain Eukaryota; kingdom Metazoa; phylum Cnidaria; class Cubozoa; order Carybdeida; family Carybdeidae; genus Carybdea; species Carybdea cf. marsupialis auct. non (Linnaeus, 1758). The sequence goes on from JAAAKL020010160.1 coordinate 13,709, forward strand.
CATATTTGGAGTTACCTTTCAAACCAAATGCTGCTCTCTTTCATACTGTCACGAATCACGTATCGTGGCAGAGTGCCGAGCCAAGGTTTGTCAAGTATGGATCCTCTTAAGAATCCACTAGATAGATTTGTTCATTTACATAAAAACTTCACCTCCCCCCCTCCTCCCCTCATAATTTAAGGATCGTTGCTACGGTCCTGTAACTCCTGTAATAACAAATTTTTCCTATTCGGAGCCCTCAATTCCCTCTTGCACTGTCTTATTGCACTATTAAGCAACTTAAACATTTGAACAATGTGGCCACAAAATGTTTCTCCTTGTACCTGGTGTCATTATCGGTCACTCCTTCATTTCATACAAAGCTGTTGTTGTGACGCATCGCCCTCATCAATACATAGAAACATGGAGACAGGTCAGTTCTGGAAGACGCGAACTTGTACCAGGAGGGGTCGAGGTTCATTTTATTGAACATAAAACGTAACAAACAAACGTTCTACACTCACTAGATGATAGCGTGATGTATGTACGCTATTATTAAAATGCACCAGGCGACGTTGGGAGTAAAGATTATACCTGAGTCCACGTTTAATATCAAGTTTGAAAATATCCTCTGTGATCGTGATAGGTTGATCAAGTTTTCCATAAAGCATTGACTGCTTTCAGATACAAATCAAGTAAACCGATATTAACAGCTGCAGGATATTCACTCAGCGCTCACGAAGCTGGCCCTCTGGGAGAGGGGGGGGCGGTTGAGATTTCAAAAATTTCGAAGGGGGGCGGTTCATATTCATCATTTTCTGGAAATCATTCTAAAATTAGTATCCATAAATTTCAATTTAGATTAAATTTGTTAGAGCTCG
>JAAAKL020010161.1:0-14567 GCA_010016065.2 Carybdea cf. marsupialis auct. non (Linnaeus, 1758)
GGCCTCGAGTTGCTTAGCTTGTTGCTTAGATTTTGGACCAAATCGAGGCCTCACACCTAAGCAACTGAGTTGCTTATGAATAAAAAGCTTGTATTAAGATATCAGTAATACCAGTTTTATTCGTTTGCCTATAAGCGTGCTTAAAGTGGAGGTGCTTTGGGTGGAGATAGAATTTTCTCGAACATCTTGACTTGGGAACATCTTGGGAACTGATGCGATCCACGAAATGTTCCAGTCACGAACCGTACGATGAATATCGTGTCATAAAGTAGTTGAGATATTTGTGCTCTCTATGTTGCAGCCGTCATGTGTCATGCTTCTCCTTTGGCATTTAATGTATTCTTAGTAGTTGATCTAGCATTGGTCAGGAAGTCACTCGTGGAGAGAGAGTCATGCATGAGGGTATCGGCTTACTTTTATGGCCATGTCTTCATAAAGAACAGAGGTCGTAAGGTGGAAGAAAGCAGTGACTGGTATAATACAGTTAAATAACAGAAGTGGAAATATTCCTACCCGTGAAGACGTGGACAAGACTTCCCTCACTGGTTTCCTCTGGTTCCCTCATGCAACGACTGGTTATAATACAGTTAAATAGCAGAAGTGGAAATATTCCTGCCCGTGAATACATGAACAGGACTTTCCTCACTCGTTCACCCCTCCCCCTTACTGAGGCTCTCAGTAATGAGCACTATTTAACGCCACAGGAAGATTTCTTACATGAGTTTACATTCCAGATAATATTTTACGTGACGGGTTGCGTGCAAGATTTTTAGTACCATGACATGATTGAGAACAGCGTAATATGGTTGATGAGAACTGGTATTGGGATTTGAAACGGCCACCTACCAATAGAATACCAATAGGAGGGAGGGGGAGCTCTCTGACAGTTTCTCCGCAAAGCAAGTGCACGCTTACCTTGTTTATTATCTATTGCAGAGAGCTATGACGGCGCACATAGATCTTGGAGCTATTTAATACAAGCCCATCTACAATGAATTGGCCAGTCGGTACAGGCGATTTACAGCCTATGAGAATATTCTGACAGTTTTGTTCATGTCCACGTAGCCTTGGGTCTTCCTGGGGGCCTTCTTACAGTTTTCAGGGCTTCTGGTAAGGCTTGTTTTGCTGGTTCGCCTGAGGGTGTTCTGTATATATAAGACCTAGTCAACTGATTCTTCATTCTTCTATCTTTCCAAACCATTCCGTTTCATTTCTTGTTTACTTACCTTCAGATTAAAGATCTCTAGAGTTTTTAATTTGTTTTTAGTACCTTCTGTAGTAGACTTAGTAGTGTGCTGTACAGGAAAATGCGTTCTACACTCTATGCACTGAACCAGAGATTTGAAAACAGTGTTTCATAATCTCAGACTGAACAGCTCTCTTCGTATATTCAAGGATGTTCTGTTGCTTTTTCATGAGGTATTAGAAGTGGTAGCAGCAGGAGTAACAATCATAGTGCTTGTAATTGTAGTATTGGTAATGGTACTAGTAATGGTAATCATAGTAACGTTAATAACACTAACAGCAGAGCTCCGTGATCCATTACATTCCATCCACCTTCCAGTAAGGTTAGGGACATATTTCGTGCAGTTCCGATGCATAAGGTAGTTCGAAAGGTTGTCGAGCAGTTTTTCTTGAAGAATTATTAGTGACCTTAAGAGTAGCTAAGTCCATCAGGAATTCACTAGTTGGGGCCAAGTTAAAAAACGCAGCGGAAACTGAAGAAATGTATAGCTACAAATGCGAGAATCCTAGAAGTCAGGTTCTGGAGGTTTGTTATAGAAGGCGATAAGTTTAGGGATCATAGTTATACCATAAATCACAAATTAGATTGCAATTCGTGCAATGTAGTTTACCAATGGCTGACAGCATCGGGCACATATTTTTGGCATTTTTTGTTGTTCGAAGCTTTTCGTTTCGCTCTTATCAAAACCTGACGCTAAAACAATCTTGTTGATACATAGCACCTTAAGTTTATATCCAAACAATACATTCTTATCATAGCAATACTGAAAGTTAAAATAAAGACGTTTAAATTCTTGAAGCTAGTGAAATATGTTAAAATACTCTTATATCGAATAGAAATTCCTTATGTCGACAAAGAGTCGGATCACTCAGCCTGATGGTTATTGCCTCAAGGACCCTCAGGTGTAAAGCCGACTGAGCATGAAACATTGCTGTAAACCAATCGTTAGTATACCCCTCGGCACATTCATTTTTATTGAGCAAATGTGTTTCAATAGCAGAATTAGGGGTAGTTGTGTCCCGGCAAGGATCTACTCTGAGCTTACGGAAACCTGGAAACCTTTTTAAATATAGTTTACCAATTAAAAGTGTAGAGTCCGGAACAAGCTGAACGGAGGTTGCGCACGCATAAAGTTTAGGCAGAGCTCAAAGAGCTATATATCGTTTAGAAGAAACTTCGATAGAAGGGAGATTTCCACAGAAAGGCAAGCAAGAGAAAAGGGTATATTAACAAAGCGATGCATCTAGAGAAAGACCGAGAAACCGCAAAACAAATCCAGGACAATGCATTATCAACTTTGGCAATAAATTGCATCGGACTCAGGTACAATTATGGTTGTCAGCCATTTTCTTTTCAGTTTCCACATGTTCTCCCTGATGAAAATAGATCAAGAAATGTTACATTTTTCTGAATCATTGCCACGGAGCAACTTGGTCAGTTAAATACAAACTCGACCTCTCTGTCTTAGTCCCCTCTGTAGAATGTGTAACTATTACCGTTGCTTTTGGACTAAACACAGCTACCATAGGCCTACATCTTACTTAAATATGGAAATGGCACTGGTGATGGTGAGAATTCGGAATCGACTTATTACTCAGACAGACACTTTCGCAGTCACTGAATACGTAGTTTAGAACTCAATAGATATGAATGCATACGGTGCTGGCGGGGATTGAACCCAGGATCTCTTACACCGAAAATGCCGACTTAAGTTAATTGAACAATCCAGGAAGTCGATCTCGAATTCTCTTGCTCGTGGTGGCGAATTGTCTTGGATTTGTGGCTATAAATAAATACTCATTGAGCAAGCATTCTCCTATGCGTATAAATAATATAGAAAACTCAGGAACATGCACAATTTCCTTGACGTTTCGATCTTATCATTTTCAACATTACTTTGCGTAACTGGAGATCCTACTTCATCATAAAATTTCGAAATTCAACAAAATAATCCTAAGAAATAATAAGAAGAAGAAATTGAATGTCCACCTGTTCCCATCTACAAAAATCGAGTAAGCGTAGTTTACAAGTACAAATGAGATCTACAAAATATTAGCTCATGAGCATACAAGAACTTAAATCATCAAGAGTCACTACGTTAACTGCATTTACTTTGTTTTCTCCATTTTTTATATTGTAGTAGGATCTCGAGCTATGCATAGTAATTTAGAAAAAGTTTATCGAAACGTCTAGGAAATTGTATATTTTACTAAGTTAAATATATGTGTATATATCAGACCAACAGCTGTTTTGTAAAAATTTTAAAACGCCTAGAGGATAACTATAAGGCTTCGGTTGCACCAGCTAACAATTATTGAGATTACATGCATTAATATAAATACATGCATTAAATTCACTAGTTTGTTCCACATCATTCGTGCCCCACTCAGTGGTGTATGGAAGGTGGTCTCATCCCCTTTCCAGGAAATACCAACAATAAAGGTACTGTACACTACTCGAGTCTCTCTTCGCGACGCTTTTTTTTTGAACATTTTGCATCTGTGGAATTCCTGGAACCCCTGCTTAAGAATTTTACAAGTAATCCCGAACTATCCTTTATAGAAAATGAGTTTCCATATCTTTCCAATGTATTTTCATAACTTTCTGCAAAACCAAATTTGGGGGCTGCTCCTATTTTAATATCCACTACGTCATGTTGTTACTATATCACATATAAGCTTTCTTCCACCATCTTACTATTCCAAACCAAATCTTGGGAATTTTTTCATCCCTAACTGCTTTACCCTTCTATTCGAGTGTATACACTTTGAGCTTCGCAATATTCCAAGAGCTTTGATTAAAACATTAGTATTTGGCGTACTTGAAACCAATGTAATCTGTTGTGCAGTGTCTTCACGCGTAAAGATAATGGCGATCTTCATCAACCAATACTTCTGGAATTTGGAATTGGAATTCGCACATATTTCCCAGTCAACCAGAGAAAGAAGCTATTGGTTAAAATTTAACGACAAATATTAAATTCAGGATTCTGCTCAACGAGTCCTTTAACGTTAAGGATCTCATCAAACCCGAAACACATTTTTTGTGATACGTTTACAAAAGAGAATACATAGAAACATGACGCGAGTGTCAGAAGGAGTTTACACAGTGATTGCTCAAAAAATCTAGGCTGAACGAGTACAATGCAGTCTATGGGTACCAATATGATGGTGCGAATACATGCCAGCAAGCGTAACTAAGAGTGACCGATGTTCAGGTTATAAAAGATATCAACGGCATTCGACAATATGATAAGGGAAACGACAATAATAATTACGTCCATGGTTGGTTTTGTGTCTTACGAAGGATTTTTTCCTTTTCTTAAGCAATAAAAATACATGGATGTACATACTGCTCTGTGATACCCTCAGGGTTCACAATGGAACATCCTTGATTTCTTTGAAAATTTAGTATTCGTACACCACACCTGTCAATATAATACTATTTTCAGTTGTCATTTTCCACAGTTTCAATTTTAATACCATATTCCTATTACAGACTGTTCAGTACTCAGTTACCATCCTTTTGGAAAATAGCACTATCTACTGGTTCTGACACACAAGCCTTGGTAGTTCCGCAGTGGGGCACCAGGTTACTCCAAAACTCACGGCCAACCCTGAAAGTAAAACAGGTTCTTATATTACTAAAAATCGCTCAAATAACATTATTTGGGAAGATTTTGTAAGCATATCTCGTGACTATTTTAGAGTAAAATTCTTTGTCTTTCCTTTCTATTTGTTATTTCTTCATTCCATCTATACAATTATTGTATTCACAGTAGGGGTTTTCTCGCATAGATAAGGTAAAACTACCACGTTCTGAAACAATCAAAATCTACGACCTCACTCTTATGAGAGTCGTCTGGACTATCCATCTCAATCCCACGAGGCAATTGAGAGGGAGACCCACTGAGAGAGCATTTAATAGATGGGGCACTTATTTCAGTTAGAGCTAGTAAAATTGGTGTATACAATTACAAGAGAAGGAATGTTTGCCCTACTTCCAGCTTACATTTGCTAAAAGTTTACGATGAGGCTATTCGTATGAGAAAGGAGAATGTTATGTTTGCTTCATGGTGCACATTTCCCTCTCTAATTAAATCAGTTTAGCACGGGCAGTGTACATTGTTGCTTTAAGCCCCATTCTAATGTCAAGTGAAAGTTTCACTGCTGCCATGTATATCATCCTGAAACTTTTCAACGCAAACTGAAAGGTCATAATAGTGCCAACGCGGTAACATTTTGAATGTAAAGAACCAAAGCTGATAAACACATGGCAAAACGGTAGCATGTCACAGAGACACCTTTGGCCGACCCTCCTACAAAGCTAGCTTCAATAGGAGTGATGCTGAAGCTATTTAAAGATCGTTTAGACACTCAATTAATTAGATTACTTCATATCTTCTGATACCAAAACAAATATGATATCTTGAATATGAAGTGCAGAGGTATTCTCCACGATGTTTCAGTTGGAGTCATCAGATAATTGATCTTTACTGTGATTGGCTAATTGCATGAAATAGCTTGAAATGATCTGATCCTCATGCTACGGTAGCTGTACCCAGGCTACATGTAGCGGGCGACTACCGATTTCCGAGATACGGAGCTACTTTGTAGCTTGCTAGAGTCGTGTGTCTTCAGCTCAAGAAATCGTGATGGAGTAAAAAGATATCTTCATTATAGTAACCATTAGGGCCTAATGATTGGGACTGTAGTTCTTACCTTTTTCGTACCACTTCATATGGCTGCAGTACGTTTCCTCCACCCCAAGGGCTGTGTTTTTCGCTAGCCACTGGGAGACGTTTACGCTCTTCTGCAAGCTAAATGGACAAGACAAAAGCATCACAGTTAAAAGAAAAAAAATATTTACAATACCAAATATGGCTACGGATACGTTTGTACAGTGTTTGAGTTCGGTGCTTACTTGATTCTTCATTACATCACTGAACCGTAATAGACTTAACCGTTAACTCAATAAATATTTTTCTATGTGCTATCAACAGTGTTCCTAAGGGTCGAAGTACCAAGTCACCTCCACAAAATAAACATATGGGTTCATATTTAACTTTGAACACATAGAAGAGCCTCCCGTCAAAGTTGTTCATGTCGATCTGTTTCATTTCCATTGGCTAAATACCGATCTGGTCTTGCACATTTCCGGTCCTGAGGTATGTTAATAACAGTCCTCGTGTCTAGTTTTCTGTATGCTTCAGAAAGCTTTCATGTCTCCAACAGATTAGCTCCAAAGTAAGACTAGTAGTGCTTGCTTCTCAGTCGTGATATTGAGGCTATTCAAGGAGGATTAAAACGAGTCTTTGAATCCGAGGGTGGGGTTGGGGCTAAAATGGTTAGTGCTAGTTGCTAAGCGTTTCAGCTTGGCTACTATATGCGATCCATACTTCAAATGTATACAGAAAAGTGCTTTACACAGCCTTTATATACCTTGACTGCAGAACAGGTGCTTAAATACCGGTATTCACCTCAGAGTGTGCTTACAAAGCTGGTAAACATTTCACCTGCAGGAAGTAACTAACCATTTACGGTAGCTTTTGGTTCATTTCAACTATCGTATGGTTCTGGTTGACGGAGAACTGATGTTTTCTTATATGATGACTGAAAAACGTATTTTGAACAGGGTTGGACCTAGGGCACAGCCGTGCTATAATATACCTTTTTAATACAAATTTGGAATTTCCGTTGGGCCGTCGTCAAGTCGCCACACCTTGGTAATGAATTGATCACGACGACCAAATCCCCTGTCATCCTATTAGACACTCTATTAACTGGTAGTGTCAGTACCTTCGCAAGGTCGATAAGTGCTGGACATTTACGCTTGCGCTTTACTCATGAGATTTATGCTGCATAATCCTAACAGCAAATATATTGACTCCCAGCAATTAAATGTGATGCCTACGGTCAAATCTAGCTTCTTAAGATGAAACATAAGGAAATTTGATTTAGCAAGATCCGAGTAAGGGCCTTCCCAAGAATTGAGAGTCGTGAGTAGTTTCCAATTTCGTACAGCTGACGGAACGAGCACACAATCCTATTTCTATAAACACCGTAGGAGTTCTGCTAATTTCTCAATGGAGTCTTGAACTTCTTCCTTGTATACTTGACTAGGATACCATCAGAGTCTAAGGCTGCGCCATTTGAAATCTGAGAAACTGTTTTGTTGGTTTCCTAAGAGATCGAGTATGTTGTAGGAAGTTGGCTAATAAGGATGTCTGCTGATGGTTTATACTGATTACTGAATTCCAGAATTGTTATTTTCTGGGATTTAATCAGCCTTGGAGTTCTTCTGCTTTTCTGCTGTGACTATTAGAAAGCACCATTACAACGAATTTTCACAAACTGTTCTTTTCCGATCCCCACAGATTTTTGGTGACTTGCCCGACGAAACGGGGTGCTTGTAATGAGGATGTTATTGATACTGCATAATTGGAAAAGCTACATTCTACCGCTACCTCATTTACTCATTACATAGGTTCAAATCATTCCATTCCACGTTCGATGGTCTGTTCCAAACGTGGTTGCCGTTGATCTGTCTTTCTCCCGTACACGTCTAATGAGGGTATTCAGATCTTTACAAAACTTTCCTTAATACACCCCTAACTTGGTTTCTGATACACAAGCGTTGATCAGTGTGGCGTTTTTACTGCCCTCTAGAATGAGGCTCATTAACATGAGACTATTGTAAACGGCCTTCGGAAGGCTGTGGAGTTTTTTACAAGGCTCGACTCAAAACCAAAACCAGCTTCCCGACGATCCTCGGTGCCTCTACCGCTCCGACAGAAGATGTAGCCACAACCACCGTCAATTTATTGGCTGCAGTCAGAGACACGAGTCACATTGAGGGCTTGTATCTTGCACGTTCTTACCAACTAAAGCATCTATTTTTTCAGGTCTGTTTGCTTTGATTCTTGCCATTCCAACGTTTTTAGTTGCACCTGTAAGTTTAGTGCTTTATTGGGGTCCTTTCGATCCATCGCATCAGGTGATATATTGGGCATTGGGAGGCTGAAAAGGTAAAGGTAGTAGAATGCAATTCTCAAGACACCCTTCCTACCCTTTTCAGGAGGGCATACAATGTGATCCTAGAGCCGGTTGCTTAGTCACCTTGGTGACCATCTACTTTTACTGCTGTCGTTGTCCAGTGAAAACAATACTACAACCTACGCAGTTCGTGTGCAGGTTTGTCATTACGGCTTCCAATCTAATTGGCATCTGTTGCTGTGTCACACCGCAGGACTTTATGTGTCGAAATTGGATTGAAGCGAGAGAGGGCTGCGCCAACACCTGTCTCATTCTGTCGTGAATGTCTGAAACCCTCTTATTTTCTTACTAAATCATGAAAAGGTCTATCAAAACGTTTCAAATGACATAATAAAAAACACAAAACATGAAAACTGGAATTATTTCTAAACTAAAATACAAGCATTATCTACAGCATATAAGTAGACTATAGAATAAAGAATGATGTTGTGGACTACAGTCTCCCCTCTCTCTGATTAATGTACAAGTTGGACATGGTTTAAAAGTAGCCATATGAAGATAACATAAACACAATGTCAGCACTCTCCCAAATCACTGTAAATATTGTACATCACTCATTACCCCTTCCTGCCTATAATTTCAACATATCTTTTCATAGTTCGTTTCCTATGTATCTTCACATAAAATTCATCTCAATGTATTGGTATCATTTCAAAAGTCAATTTTAGTCCTTAAAGTATTGTCGAAAGTTCATTTTCATAAGATGGGGTCTAAGATGGGCTCGAAGAGAAAGTTGTATGTTCATGATATATTTGTAAGAGTCTTTGTACAGTCATAACATTTAGTGTATATTTTGAGTTGTTGGTCTCTTACTGCAACTCAAAAACAATTTATGGTACAGGTTCACTGTTCCTTTGTCCAAAGGTGAGATTCTAATAACATACCCTGATAGGGTATAGTAGGCACGGAACAGTAAATGCATGCTGCAACTTCGGACATTGAAATATGCAAGTTTCCCTAACTCCCGTTCCAAAATATTGTTAAGTTTGAATACGAGCATTTTGAGTACTTACATGTCAGACGTCCCTGCTGCAAAGCGGAGAGGTCTAGGAAACAGATAATACCAGGAATGGACACCCCTTTCATGTGGCACGTGTTTTGCTACATTTTCACCCAAATTTAGTAAATGTTTAACTTCTATTTGTCCAGGATTGTAGGCACAGTTTTAACTGCTTAAGCTGTTTCGTTTTGAATATAATTTCTGTGGTGTAAATATAAATGTGACATAGATGGTCCAAAATAAAACGCTGGCCTTCACTGGAGATATTCGATCCTGTGCCAGATACGAGAATATGCAGTAAAGACACAGCTATATCACATCAGCTACTTACCTTTAAATTTTTATATATCCAGAACAAAAAACTCTTCATTAATTCATCCCTGATTTCGAACTACTGTATCTCGACTTAAAATTTTATCGTCGATAGTCGGAACGTTTGTTATCTGGAGTTAACATAATGTATCACAGTCAGCTTTCAAAGGTTCCAAATATTACAATGATACTTTTGCAAACTTCTTCGTGTCATAAAGAGGGCATGCAATTCAAGAATTTTTAAATAATAACTTACTAAAACTTACTAAAAACTGCATAATCTTTATTTTTTCCACCTGACTATCTACCATATTAAATCATGTTCAAAGTCGAAGGGGGAGCATAAAATTACCCCCCTACTTTCTTTCGGCTATCAAAATGATCAAGTACAGACGTTAATTTGGATACATCGACAGGAAAAAGTTAACGGTTTTTAATAAAATTAGTAAAAAGGGGATCGTCCCAAGTGTCGACAGCACTTTTTAAAAATAGTTTTGAGAAGACAGGATTGGCACTTATAAATTTGAAGAGATACTAGAAAAATAGAAACGGGATTAACCACGCATTCGCGACGTGTGCTTTACAAACTGACACCGGTGAACTGTAAAGAGGGTGCTTTGTTTGGGCAAAAGTGATAGAGGTTCCTCCTTTTTATTCCTCTAACGAAAATTTTCCGACACTCATCAGAGTACAAAATCGTCAGAATTGAAATGGCAAAGGAGGCAATGAAACTAATACCCAGCTGTGTTTTAAAAGTAGCCAATCAGAACTGTGACTACCAGGTTGGTGTGACCAATCGGTGTCCGTGGAACTGAATGATTAACAAAAAAGGCAAATTTCCAAAGCAACGATTTTCTAACTTTCATGTAAATGGATTCAAGAACGGCAAAGTGATAAGCAGGCCTAGCTTTACCTATTATATGGAAGCGCTCATCCATCTCTTGGCAAAGGGTTGTGCAAATGCTGACACATTTGGTTTGACAAAAGCGATTATGCATCTGATGCACCCAATGAAGTACTTGGGTTTGCAATAAAGCATGAGTGTTTGACATATGTATTAATAGTCCTAGTACAGTTACTCTTATTCGAAACTGCTCGCTATGATAATTTATTCAATAGATTGGAATAAGAGAGAATCTACTCCTGAGACATGACTAAACCTATTGTAATAGAAGTTAGTATTAAAGTAGCAAACATCACTTTCTTGTTACACGACCAACCATCTAGTATCGAGTACAGCTGAAGTAACAGCTTTCGAAATTGAGCACATGTTCAACTTTCTTTTCAAGCACTCGGCATAAAAAAGAAAAGTTGCTGCTGATTTTACACTTTATCACGTACAACTCTCAAAATATCAGTGACGTTACTCAAATCTTAAGTATATTACGTTTTTGAGTATGTTTCTAGGCTTTTCTTGATATCAATGAAGTTACAAGACTCTGAATTACTATGAAATGTCCTTAAAATTTGTTGTTACCCACAAAAATAAGCGCGCATATCTCGACACAGTACTTACAATGAGCAAAATTACTAGCGTTGTTGATGTACCCATTTTAGCTGCCGCACCGAATTTAGGTCTAAAATTAGCCGCAATAGTTGGAATTTTTGTTTAACTATGATAACAAGGAATATTAAAAGCAAACTATTAAAAGAAATATAAAAGTTTCTTATTTTTGAAAGATATTTATATATATAAAATGCAGAGCATAGATACATATCAACGGATTGGTAGCATACACCGGTCCCCCATAACGCTTTCCCGATTCCACCTAACCTAGCATTACCGTCGTAACTCTGATGTACGGAGGTTGAAGTTACTCGTTAGTTACCTTACCTTTTCAAGAGTGAACCTTATTTTGTTTGAGTATTCTCTGCAGATCTTAAGATCAGAATCAAGGCATTTTCTTAATAAGTGCAACATCCTGAAAAGATTTTGGTCCTTGGCAGTCGATGCCGAGCGGAACTTTGTCACAAACAACTCTGCAGCATAGATTCACTATATCGAAAATACCTCTTCTGCCAAAGCTCGAATGTGATATGATTCAAATCCACAGCAGCCGCCAAGATAACGAACTCCAGCATCATAAGCCTCGCGTGCATAGCGAGCAGCATCAAATCGAGTAAGTAGTCTAGGTTCCATTGCTGAAAGAGAAAGTAAATATACAAGGTCTTGCCTTCGATCTACAATTCATATGTACGTATAACATGTACTAAGACAATGAACGGTTCACAGTACTATAGCTGCCTACTCTGTTTCCCGTGTTGTAGTGTAAATTTTGATCTTTTATTTCAAACTCCACGTCGCTTGCTGCTCTAACAGCTGCGTAGGGTCCCGTGTGCAGGGAGGGCGCTAATCAACTTTGGAAATATCGCCCTGTGCTTATTATAAGGAGTCGTTAATTTTTTTTATTTTATTGAAAAGTCAAACAAAAGAAATTTAGTATAATGTAATATAGTTTAGTATATTGTATAGCATAGTATTAGTACCTTAAAGTTTTAGTATAGTATAGTCTAGCATACTAAGCATACACAGTATAGTAAATAATAGTATGGTATATAATAGGATAGGATAGTATGGTACAGTAATTTAGAGTATAATTGATCTAAAACAAGACCCAGTCTTGATCGGGGAAGAACCACTGTAAAGTAACTTTTAAAAATCAACTTATATTTCGGCTAGTCAAGCTAGCCTTCTTTAGAGTACAGTATATTATAGTACTATATAGTATTATATAGCATAGCATAGTATAGCATAATAAAGTATAGTATAGTTTAGTATAACGTAGTATAGTAAGTATAGAATAGTATAGTAAATTATAGTTTAATATAGTATAGTTTAGTTTAGTATGGTGAAGTAAAATCCAGTGTTGTCCATTTCAAAGTTGTAAAACGTCGCTAGGTATCTGAAACTGCCGTTATATTCTACGGGTTTTTGATTGAACAACCGTATTGGCCTACATTGCTTCGGTCAGGAGCAGACCTAAGCAATGCCAAAAGTCTTGCATGTCCACCATGCCGTGAATTTCACCTCACGCAAGTCCTGTAGAGTTAAGACAAGAGACCTTAGTTTCAATTTTTCCTCTTCAACGAGGTAAGAGACGTGAGCAGCGTGTTCGAAAGTCCCAGATTAACTTTTTGGACGGAGGTTTATTACGTTATTAAGCTTTAAAAACCGTACAGACTGTTTATTAGGAGTCGGAGGCACTTACTCTAGCACTATAGGCCGAAAATTTACTGGCTGATCAGTGTAGCATTTCATTTGCATAAGAATAGTTACTGCCTGCTTCCACTGACAAGAAATGTTACCTGTTGACAATATTTCTTTTATTACCTATGTTTGAAATGAGCGTACAAACTTAGAAGCTTAGAAACTGCAATATTTTGAACTAAAATATGGTCCAGAGGACAGGGTGACCATTTGATTTCATCTGACCAATCGTATAAGTGACTTGTCTGTGGATTCTGATTAAAAATGATTTCCGGGGTCGCAAATTTTGAGATCCGATCAGGAATGAAGGACAAACGTTTGGTAAAACGAGTACGAAATAAAATGCTCTAAACATGTAGAAGCCTTAAATTATGGGTTTTTACAGCAATTGGCCTTTTAACGAAGCGATTGATATACCGCCAAAAAGTTACGGTTCATTAAAAATTATCCACTGAATCAAGAACATTGCAAGGCAAGGTGTTTTATCGCTCACGTAAAATTTTAGCGACATTTTCTATCACCATATCATCTCCAGGGCTTTGTTTTTCTAATTTGCACAACTCCCTCTTTAGTTGATATTTTGAGAAACCCTAAAACTTGGATATTAATGAGTGTTTCTCTGTATCTGTCCTGATGGCACTTCCAATTGGGTAGCCAAGAAATTGTATCACCGAAGTACGGAAATGCTTCATTTTGTTTTGTGTGAATAGGCAACTCTGCCCTGAAAATCACCCAGTAACGTTCCATTCAGTAACTGTTGGGCTCCAATTTTATACTATCCGCTCTCGGGTGTAGATACGCTAATACAATCATCAGAAGTATCATCACAATCTTCATGAGACTCTTGTAAATCGTCTGTTAATACATGAATAACACGACAAAGTCTCTGATGGGATTTTAAACAACGAAGACCTCGTCCCTGAAAACTAAACCGTTGACGTTCGAAATATAATCGCGTCTTCCACTAGTTTGACTTTTTTTCACGTATCTCCAGTTAAATGATCTCCAAGAATTCCTTCCGCAATTTTGAAAATTTAAGCGACAAAACAACCTTTGTCAGTATGCGGTCGGAAAGTGATGACGTCACAAATCAAAAGTTTTGGAAATAGTAAGATTTGACTCCAGATATCTGAAGACAATATTGGAATAGGCTGTTTCCGAAAATACCAGACCTTTAGTGTATATAATGTTTAAACTGGGGGACTTTGAATTTCAAACGTTTCCGGTCAAAACTCTGTTAATATTCCTTGGCTCCTGACGCTATGAACCAGCATCAAATAATAAAATTTTGTTAGAGAGATTTAAAGCTTTGATAGCTGATATCTCGGTGTTGGGAAAGGGCATCACTCCCAAATTTGGCCATTGACATTCTTACTAATAGGGCAACATGAAAAGTGAATATTTTTTCCGTAATTCAAATATTTTCAAAATCATGACGTCACACTTTCCCTCCACATTGTTCTAGATTATTCTTCCGAACTTTTAGCCAACATTAAGATGAGATTTCTTTTGGCTAATATGTTTGAATCAATCCAATTAAACATCTTGATGCTTTACTATGTAAGCATTTGTACATTAAAAGTAAAAATCAAGTGAAGAAACGCTTTAGTGTGCAGCCATCGTAATACTTACCAAATGGGTATTCGGGCAAAGCTAAGTACCCTTCCAGTCCCACTTCCGGTGTACGATAACCAAGTGGCTGAAGCATCAAATGACGCTTGAGACCAGCTTCCTCCAGACCCTCCT
>JAAAKL020010162.1:0-14567 GCA_010016065.2 Carybdea cf. marsupialis auct. non (Linnaeus, 1758)
GGACAAACACTAGGGTCAAGAGCCTGAATTTACCTACAACCCATATTCCCCGATGCAGGCTGAAATCTTCAGGAATGCTGCAGTAAAACTAAATCTAAATCTAAATTTTAGGCATAAATTTCCTGAGTAAATGATCTGTCTAGCTCCTATTTTGGCATAGTATAAATTGTAGATTAATAGTAATTGTCAACTATAATTCATCTAATCTCTTAACCCTCATCAAATGCTAACAGATAAACTTAATTTGAAATGATTAGTTCCTCTTACAAATTTCATGTTGGCCTCAGCTTCGTAAGGCAACGGCACGGCTTGTTTCTGTTACTTTAAAGATACTTTTCAACAGAATGGAATTGTATATGAAGTGCCAAGTCGTTGCAATCGACCCAAGGCTTGCCAATGATGCCCTGGCAATGTTACTGACATCATGGCACTTCCTTTTCACGAAAAGCAAAACCGACATGGATGATTTTTGAAGAATCAGATAACAAATGCAGAGTGGAGGACAGTATGAAATGCCATTTAAATGTGCTTACCAGATGCTATCATGACGATGGTAGTAAGGAAAGCTGATATGGGAGGATAGTTTCTAAATGCAGCGCCTACCAGTCACATCCAGAAGCATTCTCCGTGTCTAAGCTGAGGCCTCATAACACAGGCGCGTAGCCAGTGGGGGGCTTTGGGCGAAATGCCCCTTGGGAGCATGTTGTAAGAAAGTTTGGACTTCTTGAGACATTTGGAAACCTGGCAAATCCGTCGCGTTTATTGACATCCTATGGGTATACGCCAAGGATGTTCTGAGTCTGCACATAATCAGGCAAGAAACCTTGGCGCAGCTTTCCGAAGGATGTTTTTAGAACTGGAAGGCAGGTTTCAACAATAAAACAACCTGGTACAAAGTAACCTTTTGTTTACACAATGCACTTTGAAAAACTTAGAGGGACTAAATTTCACTACACCCCTGTTTGGTTACCTTTCCCTTAAGGTGAAGTCTGGCTACGCCCCTAAAACATATTTTCGAGATTAATGGGTGTGTGGTTAGTACATGTCGAAATTTTTCCGCTGACTTGGAACCATTCTCGTTTGTTCCAGATCAGCTTTGTGTCTACCGACTTTGATACTAGTATGTCCTCCGGCTTATCGACAGCCAGGTCGATGGATTCCCTGAACGCTTCAAGATATAGCAGAGAAGATACAATTGGCCCGCACCGTACAGGTGCTTTCCGCCCACTCCATTCAAGTGCTTTCCGTTTAAGGGAACTACCGTTGGACGGACATAGTAATATCTCTCGGCAACAAGATCCTTTGGGAAGTTCTCGTTTCCGCTTTCAAGGCCACAGCTACGATGTCGGGCCACAGTTTGATACTATAGCAAATGATCTGCGTGCTCAAACTGCTATGATCCTTGGGGCACCCGTTAACTCAGGAAGGTCGTCAACGTCAGGTTATGCCAGTTCCAGTGTAAAAATCGGTCATTCCGATGACAAGGTTTCCGTAGCAAAGATTGTAAGGCAAGATTCCAAATTTACCATTCCCACAAATAGTCCAAGAGACACACTTAAACGGGTATTTATACGCTAAACATTTCTTTGTAATTTAACATGAAGTTCCCTTTTGCTTCAGCTGAGTTTGTGTATAATTTATCATAAATTACGCATAAACATCTAATTCTAACTCTAAAGTATTGAAAGGGATAATAAACTCATAAACTTTAACTACCAACCTTACATGTATCTCAAGTATTCGTGATATGTAATTAACCTATTCTAAACGATTAAATATTAACGTAAGTGACGCTTGTTATTTATTATACTGTTAAATAGTAACGATATGAATAGAACTCGTGTGATCACTGTGTAACTTTCCAACGTCTTTTCCTAAAATCGAAAGTGTCGAAACGATTGTTTAGCTCTGCGCAGTGCGATGACAATGCGGTGGGAAAGTGTGACGTCACGATTTTGAAAATTGTTGAATTACGGGGGAAAAAGTCAGTTTCCATGCTACCCTATTAGTGAGAACGCCAATGGCCAAAGTTGAGAGTGATGTCCTCCCCCAACACCGAGATATTAGGCTTCAAAGTTTTGAATCTCTCTAAAAAAAACCCTATTATTTAACGCTGGTTCCTAACTTGAGGAACCAAGGAATATCAACAGAGTTTTGACAATAGCTTTTTGAGATTCAAATGCCTCTAGTTAATCACTATATACACTACAGGTCTTCTACTTTGGGAAACAAGCTATTTCAAACTTGCCTTTTGATATATGGAGTCAAATCGTACCATTTTAAAAATGTTTGATTTGTGACGTCATCACTTTCCCTCCGCATACTACATAATCGCTTTGTTACTAGCACAACTTCATTGGCACCCACTGTAGACCGAACTGCTTCACATATCAGTACACTCTCAAACGTATGACTAAATTAAAGGTCTCTAACACTTTGCGGTATAAAACATTAAGGTTTTGGTAGGGTTTTTATACTTGCTGATTAGACAAACAACGAACCGAATTGAGACGGTGAATGCATTATGAGCTATCATAGAGTGAGATGTGCAGAACATTTAGATTGTTAACAAATTTTCATCTAGAACGCATACTCGATAAAACGGCCACATAAAAATGCTTTAAATACAAGAAACATACAAGTTTGCCTACTTTATGCATTGCTGTGGCTGTAAAATCTCTAAAAAACAATGTCATTACTATGTAATAGAGGGTGTATGTGACGGAACACGTTCGCCTTAGGATCTCTGACCTATGGCAGAGAAACATCTTTGATACTTAAATTCTTCCCGGTAGACCTTGGCTTATCATGCCAACGTTCCACTCACTAAAGTCTATCAGCAACATTTTACAAAGAGAGAGCAGCTCAATATATATATGAGATTATCATATTGAGAGCCAATGACACATTGCAGATGGATAAGCTCGTAAAATTCTCTAGCTCAGTTACTGGCACGTGCTTTCCTTGGCCAGATAACAACACTAAAGTATATCATTTCCCCCATTAACACAAATTTATGTAAAGTAGTTAACAAAACACTGTTATACAGCTTGTCAAATTGCAAGTACGTGCACACCTCACTGTCTTAACTCGTTCAAGATCACGCTTTCACTTCTCATCCAGATAAATCTACTTGTATGGTGAAAGGAAAAGCTTAAACTCCTAGCCACCCTAATAATGTCGACAGTGTTGTTGTTGTATGAATGAAGCAACACTATTCCAGTATAGTTAAGTTGTCACACCATTCTACAGTCATTTCAAGTTTTCTTTAAAGACATGTAACATGCCTACTCTTGCTTCTATGGCTTAGTAACGCAATTGTTGCATTCTACTCACCTTACAGCGATTAATAAACTATCAGCGTCTTCACTCTTTCGACCTAAATTTTAGGAGATTAAGGCACTGGAAGAAATCGCTCTCCCAGAAAGAGCTACAGAAAATGTTATTCCTATTCTGGACGTCGCTCAGGATTCTGAGGATTTTGCGAACGAACCACCCTATGCAACTGTTAACAAGGCGAATCGTAGAAAGGGCATCCAATTTTCCAGTGAAGTTATAGAGTATCCACCATCGGACGAAACAATACCAAGTTATACCAATGACCTTTCCTATGACAGTTTGGATTCTATAGACTCGTACGCTTCAATAAAAAAGGCCGATAGACCAAAGTCTTTGCCAGTTGAACTTATCACAGATATTACTGATCCGAGTGCCTTATTTTCTTCAGCCGATCAAAGTGTTACCAGATCGCTACAAATTGTGGACTCGATGGAAAGTGAAGATGAGAGTCCGTACGCTGTTATCTCGGAATTGAGGTCTTCTATGGAAACTTTTGAGCAAAGCAGCACTCCAGTGGAATTGGGGTCAATTGATTTAACTAGCAATACACTTAAGGAGTCAGAAACTGCAGTGCCTATTCCTGCTTTATCACATATTGTTGACCTTCCAAATGAGACCGTATTAAGTAGTCCAAACAGATCATTAAAGGAAGAGATTTCTAGCGTTTCCTTACGGAAAACCTCGGACATACCAACTGTACCTACTGTCGATACGTCACCTAAAGTATTACATGTGGATCATGTGGCAGAAGTGTCACCAATCATAGCTTCTTACAATACTCCTCAAGAGCCGGTGAATGCGGATTATTCAGCGGACGTGTCACCATTTGCCGGAAAACGACACAGCTTTGTTGAGCAACCAATGATTCCACCAATTGATTATGACATGAATAATGAAACATATATAGGAACTGATGTGCCTATTCAGCCACCTGTGCCTAAAGCTAGCTTAACATCAGCCAGTGTGGTTCAAGCAGCATTAAAGAAGGTCAGTTTGTCCAAGCCTGACTTTAACTTTAGATCTGAAGACACTGCAGAAAAGGCTAGTAAAAAGATGCCTCCTCCACCTCCTCCCGAGATTCAAGATATGCCAACCTCGCCATCACACAAGACTGTTCCACGCGCCCCTCCACCTACTGCAGTAAAGCCTGCTTTTAGTCTGAGTAGCAAATTGCTATCTTCAGCCAAAGGTAAACTTCGTAAGGTCAATGCTAAAAAGGGCAGCTTTGATGAGCCGGACGGGAGTGAAGCTATCCGTGAACCACTTCACAACTCAGAAAATAACGACAAGGACCGAGCTACTTCACCGATTTCTTATACAGCTAGACCGAGAGTTGGTAGTGAGGCAGTAGATAGTCCGTCTACTGAAAGAATTGATCCCGATAACCGAACAGAGGGGCAAATGAAACGAGCAACATCCATGCCTGTAATGGATCAAATCATGAGCGAGTTGAAAAATAAAATGATGTTTCGAAGGGCGTCCTCAAAGGCCACAGAAGAGATACCTCTACACGTGGACACACAATCTACGTCATCCCAACCACAAAAAATAAACGATTTAGCACAGGATGACCTGACCTCACTATCGCTTTCTGGAAAACTAAATAACACAGCCCTCAGAGGTCCATCTGTAGAACCAAGTCCGTTATTGTCCTCTAAGCTCCAATCCTCTCCTGGTCGTTCTCCAAGTGCAGGGAAGCTGTCTCCCTCTTTGTTAAATATTGATTACAAGCGATCCAAGGTAGAGATGGAACGAGATAGTAGAATTCAACGTCGTCAGGCAGCTGTTATTGCAGAAATCGACACAAAAGGAATTGCATCCACTGGTATATCTGAGGGGAGTGCAGAGATAGGCAGAAGGAGAGGAGGCTCTGTTCTGGATATGGAAGGTACTCTAAAGGAGTTTGACGACGTCATCAAATCACTGTAAGTATACTATTAACGTATATTTTTGGAAAATAATAATAACATGAGATCACGTTTATATCTGGGTTTCTATCGCGGGCTTTAAGGATCAGTGAAACTAGGATAATGAACAGAGTGCAATATGTACGTGGAAAGGTTTTCAAGTACCCGTTACTATTTCTCGACCTGATCTTCATCAATTAATGTCTGTTCAGCTTTTGTATCATTTACTCTTTTCATTTCACACTCTGAGTCAGATTAAAGGCGTTTGACACGAGATTAGAAGTACCACGGTAAATTTAACTTTTAATTCAAGTTAGGCACTGATGTGATAGTAGTTTGTTTTTTATTTGTCCTGGTGATTCTGATTTCATCGAGCTGGGAGGGGGTTGTTTGGGGAGAGATTTTTATCTTGCAAGATAACCCTGATTCCTAATAAACCTTCTCCTGAACTATTTGGAAAAACAAAATTTGACGTTTTTGTTTGATTTTAAGCTCTACATTATGAATATCAAGACATCTATACTAGGTAGAATTGTACGACGGTAACCGAGAGATCACTGCAAGGCTATAGGTAGATACATTTTCACGTAAAACCATTTTAAGAGAAAGTTGGGATTTACCAAGGAGGTGGATGAAAGTGGATCTAGATTTAAAAAGCATGTTGCGATAAAGGATTGGAAGTTTTTAATATTAGGAATTTAAAATGGATAAGGATTCAAAAGAAATTGGGATTAAAAGGGATACGGATTTGAAATGATCCCGACTAAAGTGAGATCGAAGAAGTAGAATCAAGCCTCTACGTTTATTTATGTTAAGCACAGACTTCTGTAGATTATTCACAAGTCCTTGAATTGGTCTTTTTACATGGACATTTTCACCATTTCACACTTTTATCAGCATTTTCTGCTTTTGAATTCACTACAAGATATCGATGGCACCGATATAATCTGTTATTTTACATCAATTAGTTTATACATTTATGCTCCGGGAAACTTGTATTGCATTTATAGTTTCTTGCTATGGATTGGCATTTCTGAATGTTACCGACTGACTTCAATTCCCCCAAGTTTCCTATTTGTTATCCATTTGTCAAATAGTACATTATAGCCCCAGAGATAGGATAAAACTATATAAAATACAAATTTTATCTACATAAAATATTTTAAAGACATTTGTCATGTTCTCTATCTAGTAAAACACACAAGATCCAGAGATTTACCTCCAGCAAGAGTAACAATTAACATGTCTAAGCGCATATGAATGCTGGCTTTTTCTGTTTCATACACATCCATACACACTTGTCAGGTGTCTTTTAGTGCATCTACAGAATCGGTGATAAATAATCAAAAGTGGGACAGAGGAATGTCAAAGGGTTAACATTCTTAGCAACTTCAATGTCTCCATTAGATCTTATCAGTAATTTTTGCTTGACGAGGTCCATTCCCGGTTTTGTCAGCTATGGTATGCTACACGCCAATCCGTAACTTTGCCTGTTGTATAAATTTCATTCTCACATTGGCAAATATTGCAGAAGTATACAATGCAGTATCTACTTATATTCCATACACTGAAACCCAGATACCCTCAGTAATCGGAATAGTAAACTTCTCCGATGCAGATGCATGAGTTGGAAGCGATTTTTAGATGGTCTTTCATCATGATTTGCTGGATTCTCATACGATTTATTAACTGAATCACTTCGCTATAAGTCAATTTCTTGTTTCCTTACTGTGATGTTCTCCTTTCTTTATATAGTGATGATGACGACTAACTGGAGATGTTCCCGATGAAACCCAAACTATCGGATAACCTTTCTTTACTACTTCATTAAAGAACATGTTTGAATAGACGGCGGCTGGCATTTATCGAAACGAGGTGTTTGTATCCTTCTGGCCAGGTGTAGGCAGTAATTCACATCACGTTTTCCTTGTCTGGTATAATTTTAAAAGTTTCATCTTCTCGAGGTGAAGACTTATTTGTGGGTCATGTATCGGTAAAGTGAGACAAGCCTGTTCAAGACTTGAGTTAGGTAGTTAGATAGATGTAAAGAAGGACAGGTGGGTGGCAATGGATCATAAAGAGAAGGGTAAGTAGTAATCCAAGCGATTCTGAAGGGAAGTGTTAGGGGTCACTCTGTAGTAATATTTTGCGTGTTTTCTTTCACTTCTATTCCTTTCCTTCCAATGGTTCAGATAGTGTGATTACTAGCTCCTAGTCCACATATCCCCCGGTCCCTATAATTACTGTCTCCTAATTTGAATCAACACCCAAGTGACTCTTCGTAGGTAATCCTGGATTCTTTTTTTTATTGAAAGGGCAACTTTTAGCGTACTAAATGTCACTCTGTTTTTCACCAATTGAAATAAGGAAGTCACTTCGGCAGAGGGCTCCGTTCTCACCTAAATTCAGCCTTCAAAATTACTGTTGCAGCAACTGCTCAGACATGCTAGAATTGGGCAAGTAGTGTCTAGGGTCTGTAACCTCAGCTTGAAATAAATGGATCTTTAAAAAGCTAAATGACAGCATCTGTATAATTGCTGTTTAGTTACTCTGTCACGCCCCTGTGCAAGTCAAGGTAACTTTACTGTTTCTAGTCTGTGGGCATTAGGAGTATTTAAATGAATGCTGTTATCTTTTAAAGATGTTTCTATCAAGAGCAGCGACTATTCATGCCAAATACTAGCATACTTAATGGATCAACATCGTAACACTTTTGCAGATACGTAATTCTTTTAACCAGTATTTCCACAATATACCTTGTAATTCTGTTATGGAAACATGGGTGTCGTTTTGAGAACTTAATTTTGCTCACATGGTGTGCATGTTATACGTTTTGCCAAGCAATTTTAGTTCCGTTCTGCAATTAGTAGATCAATTTAGAATCTCGGATCAAATTCATACATACGAGATTGAATAATCAAGTTTCCTTCGAAGCGAAGGCCAAATTATGGGTTTGTTTAAGACAGTTGGAATACCCATTCTCTGTGATTTTTATTTGTAAACTTAAATCAAGTGCAAAGGGGTTGCTCCCTTGAAATGCGAAGCAAACATTTTTTGTAAACACGCTGTTACACTGCTTTTTTTAATTTAGTTTTTACTGATAGTATATTTCGCTGTTAGGAATCTATTGCTAAATAGTCATAGCAGACTGTAAATGCATCTCAATTAATTCCTGGTGATGAAATATAACACGCCGTTTACTTTTGCAACACCTTCTGTCATTTTTTAAGGCTTGCCCTACCGAGTTTGCTTTTAGTGTCTCGCAGGTCTCTTTCAACAAAAACGCGCCTTATCAGCACACGGTACGATGATGGATGTACTCGAAGTTACCTACAAGATGAGCGTACACCCGGGGTTCTAGCATCAGAGATTATGAAACATAATCTCTGATAGCATTGTGCATAGTGGTTCGTGACGTGAAAATGGCCATGTCCATTTTCCTATACTAAGGTTGTGACTGATAATAGATCTTTCTGCTCATTTACGCTCCCATGGCTTTTATCTGCTGTTTGCGGTCAGTTTCCTCGCTTCATTCCAGTCTCTAGCACTTACCTCTCTGTGCGAGACCAGCTGTCTCCCAGATACAATCTTATGTCTGGAAACTTAGGAGATTTTTTGAATACGAAATGGCTCAACACCCAAACATGTTGCCTTTGCTAGCATCGAAACGTTAGTTGTGTGTCAGGAAGTCACTTACCTAAACGTTTTCTAAGTCGCTAGGGAGATTGATTTCACTTGAAATAAATCCACTGTAAAAGGTCGATTTCCCTAAATTTCCATAAGGCGTCTCTTAAACGTTATACACGTCAAGAAGGGTTAAATATTTAAGGTATTTAAATCATAAATATTCGCAGGTGCCAAATAAATGATGGGGTCAAAAAAAAACGGGGGGGGGTGGAAAATGTACAAGTTTCTAATAAACGGGAGGATCAAAATAAACGGGGGTTTTGGAATCTTTGAATTTACTGAAAATGTGTTGCGTTAGAAACTGAGTCAAATAACAGAAAGAAACAAAGAAAGAACGTAAGAAAATATACAGATTCAAACCACATAATTCGAGCAAGGAACTTTTTTTCTGGGGTCGAATTATTTTTATTAAAAATTGATTAACGGGGGGCCCTAATGAGGGTCTTTTGGGGTAGAAAAAGGTGAAAATTGATAAGCGGGGGGTACGTTTATTGGGCACCTGAGAATAAATAGCTTCAGATATGCGCGCGCATGTATGCACAAATCAAGTACCTACCCAAAACAGGTCAAGGGATGCAACACTTTACGAATAGGTGTTGGAAGCCTTTAGGTTTTTCTAACTCGATGAAATGGACAACGCTTCGTCTTCCTCGCACTTTGCTCAGGTTCAGTGGAAATTAGCTAAACCAAACTCAGGCATCTGCAGAACAGATATAAAATCTAACCTCGAACTGCAACCTGGTACATTCCAACGATGAAATTCTATTGCTAATTACAACGGATCTAGAGTAATGTAGTTTTAACAGAGCAAACACGTCAAGGAAAGGAAATGCAGTACGGATGGTACTGGAGTGTAAAATTAGCATCAAAATAAGGACAACAAGAGGAGTATGGGTGCCAAGTGAATTCATTTTATGATGAAAGAGAATTTGCTGATGGGCATAATAGTGATAATAATAATTAATCCAAATAAGAAACAATGATCAAACTCTAACTATTGATTAAAAGTCAATATATACAATAGAAGCAAAAATCTTCGTCTGTTTTCCGTTCCGATGGGTTTAACTTTGAACACTCAAAGGGCCAGGGGAGAAATTCGAACTTCTTGTACCCTGCGCTGGATCGAGATTCTCAAGCATACAAGCATAGGCCTAGCCAAAATTCATTTCCAGATGGGAATGGAAGACGTAAAATTTTAGTATTCTACAATTCCTCGAAGAAACAACAGTCAAAGCTGCCAAGGCTGTCCGTCAGCTAACGGTAGTTATTGTTATGAATGAATTGATCTCATAGTTTACTGAAAGAATCGGGTATAGGTGAACGGCGCAGTGAAATAATCTAATACAATTTCGGGGCGGAAAGCATCACAGTACAACTGGTCTCAGCACAGTAGTGGGAAGCAGAAAAGCAGAAGATGGTCACAAATGCGCTATTGCCCAACATATTAAGTATAGATACACTTGAAAAACTTGATATACACTTGAAAAAAGTTTTCGTTATCCAATTCACTGGGCAACCTAGTCCATAATTAGGGATATGGTGACATTGGACACTTGAGAATTGATTGCAACCTGTATATCGAGAATCCGGTCCGGCCTCGTGTCACGATGGACCAACCTGTAAGAGGGGCATGCATGGCTGTAGTCTTCTTAGCAATGCAGTTTTCTGTGAGCATGTCTCTCAACTGATGTTGAAGATGAGCACACACCTACGATCGATACGAGTATCTATCATTGCAACAACGACTACCCCTACCCCCCGATAAGCTTTTACCCCAAGTCTCCAAAAGAACTACTAGCACTTCGTTTGCCCTAGCTAATGCCATGTTGTATCCTTAATACTAATAACTTAACAAGTACTAACACTGTTCGTGACATTTAATAACGACATATAAAAGCAGAATCTTACATCTATTTAATATACAGTACAGCACAGTTTTGAGTGAGGCCCTGACAACACAAAGTGAAAATCTTTAACCAATGCGATGTCGTTGTTCTGAAATGGAATCTCTCTACTATAATTTACATCTTGTGTACGTTCATTCCACTGCTGCTAGTACTTGCCCCAAATGGCATAATATTTAACTAAGGCTTCCTTTAAAAAGAATTAAAAATCTGTTACAAAATCTGCCTCTCCCCAAATTCCTGGAAGTCCACATCTACAAATTAATTCATCGCTGGACTACAGTCTGATACAAATATCTCAGAACAGTCTCGAATCTAAAGTCATTAAGACTCTCTCAACAGCAGCTGCACAATTAGTAATGTTGATAAGCGAATTCGACTGTTTACTCTCCTGTGCTCTGTGAAAAAAAGCTACATACCGGGAATAAGAGATACATGGGGCCATGGGCTCTAAGGGCACTCTCGCCCCACCGTGAGCGGATTGGCATCATGTTACTCGCCCCCAACGCCTATAGGAAGATGTAAAAGTGAACTTTGCCGAGCATCGCATTAACGTAAATGTATTAAGACGAGGTGCGCCTACTGCAGGGGATAGTACTCCTCTTAAATCACTCAGAAACGGGGTAAATGATGATGGGGAAGAAGTACGAACTGTTTGAATAATAGGAAATATGTACTGTGGCTCAAGTGATAAAGGTGTGAACAGATAATTGCATACAATTTATGTCCAAGACATGTACATGTGACTTACTGGAGCTATCACATACTTCCGTGAATCGAGCGCTAACGAGAGTACAACGTTCATAAATCGAGGATCATTTTCCCTAGACCTATTAGTAAAATCGGTGTATACTTCGCAATTGAATGTTTCGTTGAAACCTTAACATAGCTCAATTAATCAGTCCTTTTGCCCCACTTGGAGGTCATCGATAAATGATCATCGAATGCCAGTTAGATAAAGCTTATTACAGTTTCAGAGAGAGGAAATTTAGCCTCTGATTTTGAATCCACACTGCCAGGCAATGAAGTATCAGGGAGTAGCAAAATAAGGATATAATCATGGCACATCCTACGTGCAAAACCAATACAAACACTAAAATACATTTGAGTAAATAATGTAATACACTGCAGCAGCCCATTAATAAATACTACAACGGAATTGTATTCAAACTTATTAAAAACTCGAAAAATGCCAGCCAGACAAGTAGGACGGACAACACTCCACAAAAGGTTCTGTACCTTTCGAAAATTAGTTACACTGTATACAATGGTAAATTCAATTCACGTTAAGATAAAAAAGGTATTCATAAAAGTAGATCTTCAACAAGTTCAGTTACTAAGAACAGGGTTGGGTATTACAAACTTCATAGGAAACAAGGGTAAAACTTAATGAAAGTAAAGTATATTCACACCAATTATGCCTTTCAACTCGTCAGATTACAACCATAGCTGACCTTTGTGCAATCCAGATCCCTGTCAAAAAGAAAAAACATTCAAAAAGCCCTCACATTATGTATTAGAATTGACTTTAAAATACTCAAGCAAACACATGCTTACTTCTCGTATATTTCTTTAATAGTAGATTCTGCCTAAAATTTCTGTCCGGGTTGCTGTCGTTGAAACGTAAAAACTGTCCGCCCGCTGGCGTGTTCGATTGTTTAAAGTGATAACATTGGTGCCACTATTAGAAAGGTGCAATTTTGAAGCCTCCTGCTCTAAAATAGCAACAGCACAACTACCTATTGCTAAGTAACTACAGCCAATCACAAACAGTAATGGCAATCACAAGAATGAAAGACGCATTGCAGCACAACGCTTGCCAGACTTACCTAATCGTTATTACTGTTACAGTATCGGCTCGTAGCTTTGACCCTTCCCTCTGACTTTTGCATACGTAAAGCAGCATCCATCCTATGATAACGAAATCGTAGAAATAAAACATTAACCTTCCATCCACCTTCGTTGCAATCATCTATTAGGGGAAAGAACACCTCCCGACAACACAGTTCTTCTTCATGGCTATAACTGAAGAATAAATGAAGTAAATAAAACTACTGTTGTTCTTCTCAGATCAGATTCCTAAAAAAACCCAACTTCACCCTTCCTCAAATTTTCATATTGGGAAGACTTTTTTCAACTCATTTCGACTTCTCTACCTAATTTAATAACCAACTAAACCCTGGCCCAGCCCGACGTCCTTCTTAAACCCTACACGAGGTCACGTCCGTGTCCAAACGTACGTCAGAGAGAATCATTGTTGCAAATAGTGGAAGCTGAACTCACTATACAAACCTTGCTCCCAATTAGCTTCATCAATTTTCCATAATAATTCCTTCCGGCACGCAGTTCCAAAGAATTGATTTATTTACTCTTATTATTACATATTAGACTTTTTATCTATTGTTCTATAGTTGAGACTTATTATTACTATTTCAAGTTAATTGTGACCTTATCATAATGTATATTTTTATTATCAGTATTTGTGAATAAGTTCACTATATAATGACACTACTCTTTTTAAGGAGGGGAGAGTGTCAACCCCGTGAACTGAATTGAATAATGAATGGACCGGAGTTAGCATTTTAGTGTTTCAGTAACACACAGTCAGATCAGATACTATGGTATCATGCTTTGTGTTTACATTTCCGGAATAACTTCTCTTTACTCACATAGCATAATAATTAGTCAGTTGTTGTATGAGTACTCGCCAAGATAGTCCTGTTTTACTGGATTGTTTTATAAAGAAGTTGTATACTGAACTTGGTCAAATTTAATATGGATTAGCTTTACATTTATCGTCATGGTTTATTGAAGTCACCTACAACGTTCTTCAATTTGGTGAGTCAGTTCCATTATTGATTTATTGTGTTTTATGATGGCCATTTCATATCACATCATGTTACCTTGTCGATAATGGTAAATAATGTCAATAGGCCGGGATACACATGTTTTAGTTATGCATTATTGCCTGACCAATCTTGGATGATGCTAATTTGAGTCATGCAATGTTGTCTTCTCAATTTTGGACGATGCATACATGAGTAATGTAATTTACACCCCTTTTTGTATACATTCCTTATTTGGCAACTATATACTTGAGTATACTTGAATAGTTACTCAACTCACATACTTTCAAAAATTTATATGATGTGAGTCAAATATTTCAAAATATTAACCTTAAAAGATAACAAGTAGATATCAGCTGATTTTTTATCATGCCCTCTATTGCTTTGTATGATACTGACAGTTGTAGTCAAGAATCATTTGATGATTTTACAGATAAAGATATTGAGGAAGCAGAAACTAGGCACCAACTCTGGTGACTCTGATGTTTCTATTCAAAACTTTTTCTCTAAACTGTAATATATTGGATATCAATAACGGAGAAAAAAGGCTGCAATTACATGTCGAACAGTAATCATCTTTAGATAAATAAAACTGAAGGACGTTCACAAGTGCTGGTGATACAGCAATGTAGTTTTCCTTACAAAGCATGGGACGAATAACACTGACACTGATATATGACACTCCTCTTTCATAAGTTTGGAAGATCAAAGAGATATTTAAGTATCATTAGCTATAGATGGAGGGAGTAGACTATCTACCCATCAAAGATGTTGAGAGGATTATTCTGCCTCATGATTCAAAATCTTAAACTTAAACATTAACCAAAGATTTAAAATGTCTCTAGCCCTACTGGGATGTTCTAGTGGAACAACAAAGAGGCAGT